>JARYGA010040060.1:0-18379 GCA_030545235.1 Helianthus tuberosus
TCTCAGGCGAGTACATTATTCCCCTATTTTACTGCTTTCAATTGTTTTGGGGTGACTCATATGTGCTAAATGTTTTCGATGTTATAACGATGGTTTCAAAAACAATTAAGACGATTTATACAAAACTAATAACGATTTCAATAAAGTGAACAAACTTGTTGGTTGTAGTTACATAACAAATGACATTCATTAGCAATGATCAAGCCGACCAGTATTAGGTTATGGTACCATAGGATCTGACAAGTCCCGTTATTTACTACACCCGTAGTTATGTGTGGGTGTTGTGGGTAGCGACTGAATCTGTAATTATTAATTTACTCTTTGGTAAGGGTTTATTAATGCGAGATGTTAATCTATCCTTTGGTAAGGGTTTATTAATGCGAATTATTAATCTATCCTTTGGTAAGGGTTTATTAATGCGAGTCAAGAAGGTTTGAATGTTATTAGCGAGACGACCATTTAAGTAGTTTCACGACCTAAAACGAATTAAACGATTGGGTAAACGATAGGTTTTCACACGATGTTTTAACGATTGGGTAAACGATTGGCTTCAAAGCGATATACAATATTATTTTGGTTACATATTACATGGTTTACATTTGACACAAAAACACTTTTGACATTGGTTATACATATTACATGATTTACATTTGGGCATGAACATTACTTTGGTGGTTTGGTTTGGATTAAGTGATTAAGTAACAATGCGTGTGGAATATGATACAAGCATGGTGGATACGCCGCTGGTACTTCCTATATATAAGTGTTTGTATGGTATTACATATTGTAGCGTTATTTGAATCATTTCAGTTTGAGACATAGAACATTTTATACAAGTAACATACTTTTCACAAGACATTTATTTACAAACAACTTATCTTATACAAACTCATTTTACATGGTTATTCATTTAATCATGCATTATTCTCTTATTTATACATATCACCTAAACTTATTATTTTTCAAATGATTTACAAAGACAAAGCAAATTACAAGGTTCATGACTAAACATTTTCTTAAACAGAAGTCATGAATCTTATTTTCACAAAACCTATGTACTCGCCAGCATTTCTTTGCTGACCTCGTTTTCACATATGTTTCAGGTATTGTTGAATGATATCGATTGATAAGATGCATACTCACATAGGACTGGACAAGGCCTTAGTGACTCAATAACAATGATAGATTATGTTTAAATTGTGTATTTAGATTTCCAGACGATGTAATTTGTCACACCCCGACCGCGTAAAACAACAAATCGCGGCGGAAACATCGGGGCGTGTTGCGACAGAATTAATTGTCTCATAACCATGGCATACAAAGTTTTATTTAATTATTAAACAAGGGTGTTTCATTGTTTCAAACAGGTAATTAAAGAGTTCAGAACATAATTAAACATAGTCTATCTTCTTTTAAAGTTTCTAAGGCACAGGTCCGCCCTAGTATCATGATCAACATCCTATGGAAAAGCACCTGAAAACACATGTGAAAATAGGTACGTCAGCATAAAAATGCATGTGAGATACATAGGTTTTGTGAAAATAAGATTCATGACTTATGTTTGAGAAAATGTTTAGTCATGAACCTTGTTATTTGCTTTGTCTTGTAAATCATTTGAAAACAATAAGATCAGATGATATGTATAAGTAAATGTCAGGTTAAATAAATAACCATGTAAAAATGTGTTTGTATAAGATAAGTTGTTTGTAAATCAATGTCTTGTGAAAAGTATGTTATTTGTATAAAATGTTCTATTTCTCAATATTGAAATGATTCAAATAACGTTACGACATGTAATACCATACAAACACTTATATATAGGAAGTACCAGCGGCGTATCCACCATGCTTGTATCATATTACACACGCATCGTTACTTAATCACTTAATCAAACCAAACCAAACAATGTAAAAAGTCTATGTTTAAACCAATTGTCAAATGTATTGAATGATATGTCAAGTGTTCATGTCAAGATGTAAATCATATAGTGTGAAACAATTGTCAAACATGTTATGTGTCAAAAGTAAATCATGTCAAATGTCTATGTCAAATATCCATGTCAAATGTCTATGTCAATTGCCTTTGTCAAATGTCTTTGTGTAAAATGTCGATGTCAAAATGTCATGTATGGCAAGTGAAATGTCTCAACTAAACCATATGCACAAAAACAAGATATTGAAGTAAAACTTGGTTTAAATCAAAGCTATGTTTTGTGTAAATGCATGCAACTATTTAATATGAACATTTATGTGGTATTGTAAAAATGCATACATCCAAGCCTGGCGACTGTGGTGATAAAACCCTTTAAACAAATTAAAGGTCTATCTGTCTAAATGTCAACGAATTCGGTCATTCCTTTCTGTCCCCTTACCCTGGGATGTCCGGAACGGGAGTTGTCAATTCCTATGGTACCACTACCTACTAACGAACGGCGTAGCTAATGTTAATGGATATATTGTCCCATGTAAACAAACCAAATGTCATAACAAAATGTGAGCATGTGAAAACAATGCACTAAGTATGTAATCAAATGAACATACATAGCGTGAAATGTCATGTAAAACGATGTACTAAGTAATGCACACAATGGGCATACCTAGCATGAAATGTCATGTAAAACGATGTACTAAGTAATGCACACAATGGGCACACCTAGCATGAAATGTCATGTAAAACGATGTACTAAGTAATGCACACAATGGGCATACCTAGCATGAAATGTAATGTAAAACAATGTACCAAGTAATGCACACAATGGGCACACCTAGCATAAGATGTAATGAAATCATGTACTATAATGTACTAACGAACATAGCAGTATATGATGTGAAAACTGGAAAGCAGGAAAGTAACAAGTAGGCACATGTGTTCCACCCCAAAACAGTTTGGAAAACAGTAAAAGAGGGGGGTTCTATGTACTCACCTGAGATTGCTCAGATGTATTGAGATAACCACCAAGCAATGCTAGAGATCACGGAATCAAACGGCACCTAATATAGGTAACTATGTTAATAAACCGGACCTAAATCGGAAGATCGGATAGAATGAGGTTTCGTAAACCAAACGAGTATAGGAACTCGTGTGATATGGTTTAACAAACCCTACATACTAAGACGAAACTTAACCTAAGTGCTTGTGACCCATTACGACCCGTTTAGGTAGCTTATGCTACCTTAACGCGTCGTTCGCGTAAAACGCGTTTGGAACGCCTAACATTTGTGACCACAAGGTATAACCTCGGAAGGTTACAACTATGGTCACCTAATGTGTTTGGTCGGATCCTAATGATCGACCAAATGGGTCGGGTTCGAAAGTATAAGCGATCGTTTAGATCGCTTACCTTACGACCCTATCTAAGCACTATACTAAAAGTGACGAGCTAAGCATGTTAGAACATGCTTAACTAAGTTTAGAAAACAGGTTTGGCATCAAAACAAACGGTTTTGATGCTCACGAGTAGTTTGGTTACAAAATACGCAAGAATACGTATTCTGCCCGAAACTACGGCTCGTCACTGAGCCTAGATAACGTGGTAATCAGTAGGTATAGTCACTAGGGACTATAACCATCGTGATCACGCTCACGTTATGAAGTTCAAATGAACTTCGCATCGACCATAAACTGGTCAATGCAGAAAGTCAAACATAGTTCGACTTTCGGGCTATAAAAGCGATAAAAGAACGAAGGAACACTTACAAAGGGTCCCCGCTAGTAAATCTTGATCGAGTAGCTCAGGTATGAAGTGATTTGCTTCAACTTAGAGCACTTTTAATCAGATTTGTGAGGAATGAGGTGAAAATGTGATGGGTATTTATAGGAAAAGTAGAGCCGTTAGGATCGTTTCTTGAATATCGTGCCACGATCCGAGCCGTACACTTGTCACAAAGTTGTGGTGGCTAAAAATGGACACCATAGGAGTTTAACAAGTGTCATTTGGCCTTTGGGAGGTGTTAAGGGCTGAACAAAAGAGTTTATGCATTTTTTTATATATATATTTTTTTTTCTATTTTTTTTATTATTTTAGCAGTTTTGCAGTTTTGGTTCCTGTGCGCGTATCGTCGTGTTTTGGCACTTCTAACACCCGTCAAGCCCATTTTTAAGCTTCACAAGGATGTTAAAGTATAGGAAACATGAAACATGCTCAAAAATATCTCGGATGTCGGTTCGTTTGGTCGTACGATCGCGATGTTCGCTTAATTACGACGGTATGCGCATAAGCGCGAAAAACGATCCAAATGACGCGACGAATGGATTTTTCTTAAGGCGAACACTAAAATATAATGTAGTCATGCTTACATAAATTTTTGGATGTCCAGATGTATTCAGAACGTAAGTTATGCGCGAAAATGCAAACTTGTGCACTTTTTGACACTTTTAGTCCCTGAATGTCCCAAAAGTTTATTTTAGCACACCGAACCCCTCAAAGCCTATTTCTAAGCTATGTCAAGGATATTTAAGGTGTGTTTAACTTATGGTTATGTTCCGGAATGTTCGTTACAGTTCAAATTGACATACTTTCGCAGTTTGTCATATTTAGTCCCTGTAAGCGAATTAACTTGTTTTTGCCATACCAAAGCCTTCAAAACTTATTTCTAAGTTATGTAAAGGTTATTTAAGGTATGTTGAGTATATGTTGATGTTCCGGAGTATTTCTCGCATTAAACTGAGTACGTTTACGCACTAGTTTGCGTATAATTCTCCAGAAAGCGATGTAGAGTTTGAAATTGGATAAAAGTCAAAACATGAAAAATGTAAAACATAACAAAACAAACATTGTGATCAAATAACATTGTTTTATTGATAACTGAACTGTTCATAGTGATTACAAGCGCAGTTGTTACAGTCTCCCGTACTTGTGGAAATTTCGTCCCGAAATTTATTTAGAGGAAACTCGTGAGAAAAGATGTGGATATTTCGCCTTCATTTGATCTTCGCGTTCCCAAGTAAACTCAGGTCCACGTTTAGCTTCCCAGCGAACTTTGACCAAAGGAATGCGCTTGCGTTTAAGCCACTTGACTTCACGTTCCATGATTTCCACTGGTCTCTCAACAAATTTCAGTGTTTTGCCAACACGAATTTCGTCAAGCGGTATGGAGAAGTTCTCATCAGCTGTACACTTCTTGAGATTGGACACGTGAAAAGTTGGATGAACATTTCCCAGTTCAGGAGGTAACTCAAGTCTGTAGGCTACCTTTCCGATTCTTTCGACGATCTTGAATGGTCCAACGTATCTAGGTGCAAGTTTTCCTTTCTTTCCAAATCTGATCACACCTTTCCAAGGTGAGACCTTAAGTAATACTCGATCACCGATTTGAAATTCCAAGGCTTTGCGTTTTGGGTCCGCGTAAATCTTCTGACGGTTTCTAGCTGCCTGAAGGTTATCACGAACTTTCTTGACCTTGTCAGTTGTCTCTAAAATGAGGGCAGGTCCAGTAAGTTGAGCCTCGCCAATCTCATTCCAGCAGACTGGTGAACGACATTTTCGACCATAGAGAGCTTCGAAAGGAGCCATTTTGATGCTAGTGTGATAACTGTTGTTGTAGGAGAATTCAATCAATTTAAGATGTGAATCCCAGCTACCACCAAAATCGATCACACAAGCTCTTAGCATATCCTCCAGCGTCTGGATTGTTCTCTCAGATTGACCATCCGTTTGCGGATGATAAGCTGTGCTCAGATTAAGTTGGGTCCCCATAGCAGATTGCATGGTTATCCAAAAGTGAGAAGTGAAACGAGCATCTCTGTCAGAAATGATGTTCAAAGGAACACCATGTCGAGCTACAATTTCATCTACATAGATTTGAGCAAGTCTGTCAGCAGGAAAATCCTCATGGATTGGCAAGAAATGTGCTGACTTTGTAAGACGATCAACGACTACCCAGATGGCATCATGACCTTTCTTTGTGCGCGGGAGTTTGGTAACAAGATCCATAGTAATGTTTTCCCATTTCCAAACTGGGATCTCTGGTTGCTCCAATAAACCCGAAGGACGTTGATGTTCAGCCTTAACCTTAAGACAAGTAAGGCATTTTGATACGTATAAGGCAATGTCTTTCTTCATACCAGGCCACCAATAGTGAGTACGAAGGTCCTTATACATTTTATCTGAGCCCGGATGTATAGAATAACGAGACTTATGGGCTTCATCCATAAGCAAGGTACGAAGATCATCCTGGCTTGGGACCCACAAACGGTCCATGAAGTAATATGATCCATTGTCCTTCAGTTCCAGTGCAGGTGTTATGTGATAAGGAAATTCCTTATCCATCAAACCTTGTGAAACACAAGATTGTTGAGACTGAGAAATGCGTGCTTGAATATCGGATCGAGCTTGAATAACAGACTGAACACGTACACAATGAAGCTTAGTACGTTCCTTACGACTCAATGCATCAGCCACGACATTCGCCTTACCAGGATGGTAGCGAATTTCGCAATCATAGTCGTTTAAAAGCTCAACCCAACGTCGCTGTCTCATGTTGAGTTCTTTCTGGTTGAAGATATGCTGAAGACTTTTGTGGTCTGTGAAAACCACACATTTTGTACCGTACAAATAGTGTCTCCAGATCTTGAGAGCAAAGACAACTGCACCTAACTCAAGATCATGAGTGGTGTAGTTCTTCTCATGTATCTTCAATTGTCTTGATGCATAGGCTATGACTTTGTTCCTTTGCATCAGAACACAGCCAAGACCCAATTTAGATGCATCACAATACACGACAAAATCATCATCACCCTCAGGCAATGATAGAACAGGCGCATCGCAAAGCTTCTGCTTCAGGTGTTGAAAAGCTTCCTCTTGTTTGAATCCCCAGTAAAAGGGCATTTTCTTCTGAGTTAGAGCAGTTAGAGGAACTGCAATCTTAGAGAAGTTTTCAATGAAGCGGCGATAATAACCCGCTAGACCAAGAAAAGAACGAACTTCAGTAGGAGTAGAAGGTGTATCCCAATCCTTAATCGCACTGATCTTGGAGGGATCTACATGAATACCTCGTTCGTTGATAACATGCCCCAAAAATTGAACTTCTTTAAGCCAAAATTCGCACTTGGAGAATTTGGCGAAAAGTTGCTCTTTCTTCAGGAGTTCCAGAGTAAGACGAAGATGCTGCTCGTGATCAGCTCGTGTCTTAGAGTATATCAAGATGTCGTCAATAAAAACAATGACGAACTGATCCAAATAAGGTTTGCAGACCCTATTCATTAAGTCCATGAAAACAGCAGGAGCATTAGTCAAACCGAATGGCATGACTGTGAATTCATAATGCCCATAACGAGTACGGAACGCTGTCTTCGGAATGTCTTCTTCTTGCACCCGAAGTTGATGATATCCAGATCGCAGATCAATCTTCGAAAAATAAGAAGCGCCTTGCAGCTGATCAAAGAGATCATCTATGCGAGGTAGAGGATATCGATTCTTGATGGTAAGCTTGTTAAGCTCACGATAATCGATACACATTCTAAAGGATCCATCCTTCTTCTTGACAAAAAGAACGGGAGCACCCCAGGGTGAAAAACTAGGACGTATAAAACCTTTGTCAGAGAGCTCCTGAAGCTGTTTAGACAACTCTTGCATCTCAGACGGTGCAAGACGATATGGAGCTCTGGCTATGGGATTTGCACCAGGTACGAGATCAATGCGGAACTCGACTTGGCGTGCTGGAGGTAGACCAGGTAAATCTTCAGGGAACACTTCAGAATAATCCCGAATGACAGGAATATCTGAAATAGACTTACCCTTGCCTTTATCTTCTGTAACATGTGCTAAGAAAGCCACATAGTTCTTCTGCAGATACTTCCGAGCTTTAAAACAAGACATGAGTCTGAGACCACCGATAGGCTTCTCACCTTGAACCTGCAGGATCTCGCCTGTCGAAAGCGGCACACGAACAATCTTCTTAGAACAAACTATCTCTGCGTGATGCTTGGATAACCAATCCATTCCCACAATAACGTCGAAGCTTCCAAGTTGCATAGGCGCGAGGTCAATAGGAAAAAGATGGTCGTTAAGATTCAACTGGCAGTTGCGAAGAACAGAATCAAGAATAATGGGTTCACCACTAGCAACCTCTACTGTCAAAGATTTGCCTAGTTTCGTTCTAGACACGCGAAGCATTTGCTCAAAAGACAAAGACACGAAACTCTTATCGGCACCAGAATCGAAAAGAACAGATGCAGGCTGATTATTAATAAAGAACGTACCGTTCACCACATTATCGTCAGCCTGTGCCTCTTGGGCATTCATGTTAAAAACTCGGCCTCGAGCCGGAGCCGGATTCTGGTTCTGGTTCTGGTTCTGGTTGGCTAGCCTTGGGCACCGATTCCTATAGTGGGTCAGATCTCCACAATTGTAACAAGCACCTGGTGGGTATTGTGGTCTTGCAGCTTGACCCTGTTGCGGAGCAGGAGGCTGAGCAACTTGTTGAGCCGGGTTCTGAACCGCGGGATTCTGAGCAGATCGACAAAAATTGGCGAGATGGCCTGATTTCCCACAGTTAGTACAGAAACGGCATGGAAGTTGCGGCTGGTGGTGACTGTTGCATCTATTGCACAAAGGTGCATTCCCTGTATAGGGTCTCTTCGCTGGAGGCTGTGCAGGTTGGTTGAGAGCTACCTGATTAGCTTGAGCAGTGATAGCAAAATTTTGGGAAGCCTTATGCTTCTTTGCCCTCTTTGAAGAACCAGAGTTCTTTCCATTCAAGTTTTGACCTTTCTTGCTATCTTCCTTGTCAGCCGATTGCTTCTTGCCCTTGTCACCCTTCCGGTGTAACTTTCCCTTTCTAATCTGCGACTCAGTCAATGTCGCAGATAGCTCGATCGCCTGACGAAGTGTGGCAGGGTTACTACCAGTAAGAATGTCTTGTACCGAGTCAGGTAGGCCATCGATGTATCTCTCGATAGCTTTGTCGAGTGGGGTGACCATTGTTGGGCAAAGCAGACTCAATTCTTCAAACCGATCAGTATAAGCCCTGTGCTCACCACTATCTTGCTTCAATACATCAAACTCTTTCTCCAACGCTCGCTGTTCATGGCGAGGACAGAATTCCCTCATCATAAGGGCTCTAAGTTCAGCCCATGTCTGTGCGAGAGCAACTTCTGCACCCTGGTCTCTCATAACCCCGTTCCACCATGTCAAGGCCCTCTTCTGAAATACGCTCGAGGAGAACTCGACCTTGCGATTATCCGGACACTGCACATGGCGAAAAGTATTCTCTATACTCTCGAACCACTGAAGAAGCCCAGTCGCTCCCTCAGAACCACTAAACTTGAGTGGTTTAGCCTGGTTAAAATCCTTGTATTTGCATGGAACATTGTTGTTGTTGTTGTTGGCCTGGTTCCATTGAGCAAAGAGATTTGGAAATTGAGCAGCCATCTGCTGCGCAATAATTTCTGCCAGCTCGGCAGTTGCTATCTGATTCTCGCGTCGAGGAGGCATTCTAAAAGAGGAAAACATGAAAAGAACGAGTGAGATGATTGGATGAAAAGAATGAGATGAAACAAAATCAACAAAAGCAAAGATGGTGGTCATTCGTCCGTATCACAGAGCAAACAAACAACACACAGCGACTAATCAAAGTAAATGGGTCAAAAATAATGTATAATGAAGACATGCTCGCCTATAAGTGAACACTCACTCCAAGAATTCCCAGGTAAGCACAACTGGTCTCGCGTCTGGTTGAGATGTATACGAAGTGCTTGCCTAGACAGAAAACCCAGAATACAGGCATTCACCCTTCCAGTTTGCACATGTTCACATTATTTAAAACCCAAAACGTTTGACGGGATTTTGAAAATTTGAAGGCACAAGGCCAAAAATTTAATCAAACTGAAAAGGGTTCAAAACCATATAAAAGAGAGTTCAAAACCTTACAATAGAGGGTTCAAAACCTTGTAATAAATCATCCAAAAACAGATGATTGTTTTTCAAAAATCGTTTCGGAAAAATTTTTGGTTCCTTGTTTTGATAATCACCTAAGGATAGGTGATGTACATGTTTTAAGATCTAAACACAAGATAACTTGTGTTAGGGTCCTAGAAAGTTATAGTCTAGGTCAAAGCATTACTAATAACCTAATTCCCTATAACCATTGGCTCTGATACCAACTCTTCTGTCACACCCCGACCGCGTAAAACAACAAATCGCGGCGGAAACATCGGGGCGTGTTGCGACAGAATTAATTGTCTCATAACCATGGCATACAAAGTTTTATTTAATTATTAAACAAGGGTGTTTCATTGTTTCAAACAGGTAATTAAAGAGTTCAGAACATAATTAAACATAGTCTATCTTCTTTTAAAGTTTCTAAGGCACAGGTCCGCCCTAGTATCATGATCAACATCCTATGGAAAAGCACCTGAAAACACATGTGAAAATAGGTACGTCAGCATAAAAATGCATGTGAGATACATAGGTTTTGTGAAAATAAGATTCATGACTTATGTTTGAGAAAATGTTTAGTCATGAACCTTGTTATTTGCTTTGTCTTGTAAATCATTTGAAAACAATAAGATCAGATGATATGTATAAGTAAATGTCAGGTTAAATAAATAACCATGTAAAAATGTGTTTGTATAAGATAAGTTGTTTGTAAATCAATGTCTTGTGAAAAGTATGTTATTTGTATAAAATGTTCTATTTCTCAATATTGAAATGATTCAAATAACGTTACGACATGTAATACCATACAAACACTTATATATAGGAAGTACCAGCGGCGTATCCACCATGCTTGTATCATATTACACACGCATCGTTACTTAATCACTTAATCAAACCAAACCAAACAATGTAAAAAGTCTATGTTTAAACCAATTGTCAAATGTATTGAATGATATGTCAAGTGTTCATGTCAAGATGTAAATCATATAGTGTGAAACAATTGTCAAACATGTTATGTGTCAAAAGTAAATCATGTCAAATGTCTATGTCAAATATCCATGTCAAATGTCTATGTCAATTGCCTTTGTCAAATGTCTTTGTGTAAAATGTCGATGTCAAAATGTCATGTATGGCAAGTGAAATGTCTCAACTAAACCATATGCACAAAAACAAGATATTGAAGTAAAACTTGGTTTAAATCAAAGCTATGTTTTGTGTAAATGCATGCAACTATTTAATATGAACATTTATGTGGTATTGTAAAAATGCATACATCCAAGCCTGGCGACTGTGGTGATAAAACCCTTTAAACAAATTAAAGGTCTATCTGTCTAAATGTCAACGAATTCGGTCATTCCTTTCTGTCCCCTTACCCTGGGATGTCCGGAACGGGAGTTGTCAATTCCTATGGTACCACTACCTACTAACGAACGGCGTAGCTAATGTTAATGGATATATTGTCCCATGTAAACAAACCAAATGTCATAACAAAATGTGAGCATGTGAAAACAATGCACTAAGTATGTAATCAAATGAACATACATAGCGTGAAATGTCATGTAAAACGATGTACTAAGTAATGCACACAATGGGCATACCTAGCATGAAATGTCATGTAAAACGATGTACTAAGTAATGCACACAATGGGCACACCTAGCATGAAATGTCATGTAAAACGATGTACTAAGTAATGCACACAATGGGCATACCTAGCATGAAATGTAATGTAAAACAATGTACCAAGTAATGCACACAATGGGCACACCTAGCATAAGATGTAATGAAATCATGTACTATAATGTACTAACGAACATAGCAGTATATGATGTGAAAACTGGAAAGCAGGAAAGTAACAAGTAGGCACATGTGTTCCACCCCAAAACAGTTTGGAAAACAGTAAAAGAGGGGGGTTCTATGTACTCACCTGAGATTGCTCAGATGTATTGAGATAACCACCAAGCAATGCTAGAGATCACGGAATCAAACGGCACCTAATATAGGTAACTATGTTAATAAACCGGACCTAAATCGGAAGATCGGATAGAATGAGGTTTCGTAAACCAAACGAGTATAGGAACTCGTGTGATATGGTTTAACAAACCCTACATACTAAGACGAAACTTAACCTAAGTGCTTGTGACCCATTACGACCCGTTTAGGTAGCTTATGCTACCTTAACGCGTCGTTCGCGTAAAACGCGTTTGGAACGCCTAACATTTGTGACCACAAGGTATAACCTCGGAAGGTTACAACTATGGTCACCTAATGTGTTTGGTCGGATCCTAATGATCGACCAAATGGGTCGGGTTCGAAAGTATAAGCGATCGTTTAGATCGCTTACCTTACGACCCTATCTAAGCACTATACTAAAAGTGACGAGCTAAGCATGTTAGAACATGCTTAACTAAGTTTAGAAAACAGGTTTGGCATCAAAACAAACGGTTTTGATGCTCACGAGTAGTTTGGTTACAAAATACGCAAGAATACGTATTCTGCCCGAAACTACGGCTCGTCACTGAGCCTAGATAACGTGGTAATCAGTAGGTATAGTCACTAGGGACTATAACCATCGTGATCACGCTCACGTTATGAAGTTCAAATGAACTTCGCATCGACCATAAACTGGTCAATGCAGAAAGTCAAACATAGTTCGACTTTCGGGCTATAAAAGCGATAAAAGAACGAAGGAACACTTACAAAGGGTCCCCGCTAGTAAATCTTGATCGAGTAGCTCAGGTATGAAGTGATTTGCTTCAACTTAGAGCACTTTTAATCAGATTTGTGAGGAATGAGGTGAAAATGTGATGGGTATTTATAGGAAAAGTAGAGCCGTTAGGATCGTTTCTTGAATATCGTGCCACGATCCGAGCCGTACACTTGTCACAAAGTTGTGGTGGCTAAAAATGGACACCATAGGAGTTTAACAAGTGTCATTTGGCCTTTGGGAGGTGTTAAGGGCTGAACAAAAGAGTTTATGCATTTTTTTATATATATTTTTTTTCTATTTTTTTTATTATTTTAGCAGTTTTGCAGTTTTGGTTCCTGTGCGCGTATCGTCGTGTTTTGGCACTTCTAACACCCGTCAAGCCCATTTTTAAGCTTCACAAGGATGTTAAAGTATAGGAAACATGAAACATGCTCAAAAATATCTCGGATGTCGGTTCGTTTGGTCGTACGATCGCGATGTTCGCTTAATTACGACGGTATGCGCATAAGCGCGAAAAACGATCCAAATGACGCGACGAATGGATTTTTCTTAAGGCGAACACTAAAATATAATGTAGTCATGCTTACATAAATTTTTGGATGTCCAGATGTATTCAGAACGTAAGTTATGCGCGAAAATGCAAACTTGTGCACTTTTTGACACTTTTAGTCCCTGAATGTCCCAAAAGTTTATTTTAGCACACCGAACCCCTCAAAGCCTATTTCTAAGCTATGTCAAGGATATTTAAGGTGTGTTTAACTTATGGTTATGTTCCGGAATGTTCGTTACAGTTCAAATTGACATACTTTCGCAGTTTGTCATATTTAGTCCCTGTAAGCGAATTAACTTGTTTTTGCCATACCAAAGCCTTCAAAACTTATTTCTAAGTTATGTAAAGGTTATTTAAGGTATGTTGAGTATATGTTGATGTTCCGGAGTATTTCTCGCATTAAACTGAGTACGTTTACGCACTAGTTTGCGTATAATTCTCCAGAAAGCGATGTAGAGTTTGAAATTGGATAAAAGTCAAAACATGAAAAATGTAAAACATAACAAAACAAACATTGTGATCAAATAACATTGTTTTATTGATAACTGAACTGTTCATAGTGATTACAAGCGCAGTTGTTACATAATTATTCAATGTTTAATAAAACGAAACACTTTTGATATCCATGGTTATGAAACATTAATTCTGTTGCAACACGCCCCGATGTTTCCGCCGCGATTTGTTGTTTTACGCGGTCGGGGTGTGACAGGAGAGAGTTACAAATATTGAAACATCTGTGGTAGATATCATCATCTGCTACCACAACAAGTGAGCTATGGCAACTCCTACAACCTCTGCTTCATCAACAAAGAAAATATGCTGATCAACAACATGAAATCCAGTTACAATTTTTCAGAAATTTGATGGATGCAAGGTATAAGGACACTCAAGCTGATATTAAAGCCATCAAAGCTCAGTTACTCCAAACCACTGGTACTTCTCCTCCTACAATTATCTATGTAAACGCTGATGTTACCAAAATGGGGGAGAAAGTAAAGAAAGGAAAGGAAGGGTTACACCTAAAGCCTGATCTAAAGGCTAAACCTGTTGTAGAGATTCCAAAACCAGATGGTACAATGAAGGTTGATGTGACTCTCAACCTGTTTGCTGAAGAGAAAGCAAAAGGAAAAGAGAGAATGGAACGAAAGGGTTCTGTAAGATTTGCAGAGGAAAAGAAAGTTCTAATGGCAAAGGAAGACAAGGGTACTTCAAAAAGAAGAATAACTACCAGAAAGGTCAGCCAACCCATTTCCTCACCATCCAAAATCATTGAACAATCCACTGAAATCCCCAAAAGTTCTTAACCTCAAACCACAAAGCCAACAAATTTTGAGGCACCTGGTATATCAACAGCTGTTGATACATTAGTGGTTTCAACAGATGTTTTTTCAACCAATGCTCTCATTACTTTACCAACCACCACTCAATCCACAGATACACCTCCAAATTCAACACCTCCAACCACACCAAAAATCAAGAGAAGGAGTAAAACAAATGTCATACTTGAAGATGACACTGTACCTTCTCCACTTCCAATATCTTCACAACCTCTGATCCTATCCACTATGTAAAAACATACTTCAATCTCTTTAATTCAAACCACTGAGGAAACTACTGCCTTGGTTCCTTTGGGAGTGAAATATCCCCTGGATCTTCCAGCAGTTAGAGAGGAGATTAAATCCTTCTATTCTGAAGATGATCCTCAAAAGAGAAACCTCACATCTCTTTATGGTTATCCTTTGCCAAAGAACATTGATGAGTATCTTCAACTGAAAGTCAAACAAGCAGAGGATATCTCAAAAAGAGACACAAAAGGAAAATCTGATAAAGAAATACAGAGAAATCAGCAATATCGGCTCAGCCAAGTTAGAACATTAGAACAGTTTTCAAAATATCTTTTTAGCAGTCATCAGAAAGAGATGATGAAAGCCTAAGGCAAGATTAAATTGAGCACATCATGGAAAACAAGAAATACAAGGCAGAAAGGTATCAATTCAAAGACTGGACCATAAGTGAGATCAAGCAAGAAATTGAAAGAATACAAAAGATGTTTGATGACTCAACAATAAAACCAACCCCGCCAGTCTGGTCCCAATATAAAAAGAATGTACCTGAAAGGGTTTTGAAATTGAAGAGAATGAAGGATGAGCTTATAACTACAAATTATGGCTCAAGGAATCAAATCACAAGGTGGACATAGATTAAAGTGATAGAGACATACAAAACATTGGAAGAAAGAAGAAAGAAAGATCCATCAGTTCCTAAAAAGCTAGATTATCCTACATCAGAGGTTTCAACCAAACAGACCCAACCAACTAAAAGATCTGCTAAACCACTGTTCCATCTGCTATTGCCTTCTATCAAAGAAAGAGGCAAAAATAGATGGATGAAGAAGAAGAGGCACAAAGAGAATCTGAAATAATGAAAGTGGCCATCAAGCAGACGTTGTTTGAAAATCCTGACTCAACAAAGCTACAAGAAATAGCCAAGAGATTCATGAGCATGCCTTCATCACCAAACTCCTCACAAATAAAAACTTTCCCAAGAAACCCACTGAATTAAAAAATACTAAAGTGGAAGTCTGTTAAAAAGACCCACGTACTAACATTTCTCAAGTCAAGTGGAGAAGTTGAACACATAACAAGGGAAGATGCACTAGGTTTGAGTGTAGCTGACCTCCAAGATATGTTAGAACTTCAACTGTGTAGGTATGAGGATGATGAAGAATCTCTGAACGTTGAATTACAATTCAAAGGTCAAATCAGGGTAAAGCTGATGAGAGAATAAAGATCAAGAATAAGGAAGAGTTTTGGCATCATATGTTCTAGGGGGAGATTGTTAGGTCATGCACTCAAGCCTGAAAAGAACAGATGATATGGAAAGCCAAAACTGGATCCCAATAGTTGATCCACAATAAGCAATGCTGATCTAAGTTCCCTCCATGGCAGTGGTTATAACAGCTGATCATGCTAACGATTATTATAACTAACCACTGCTCCTTATAAAGACTGATGGAGTTAAAGACTGACGAGGCCTATCCACTGTTGAAGACAAAGCCCTGTTGAAGACAAGCACTGATGTACCTAAGGCCTGATCAACAAAAGGAAAACCACTACTCAGTAACAGCAGTAGTTCAGCATCTACAGCAGATTCAACATCAGTATTTATGTATCTGCGTTTCTTATGTAACACTGTTTAGTGTATCAGTGTTTAGAGTTTGTTACAGGTTGTTAGATGTCACTGTCTAGGTGATGTCAGCACTAGATGCTTAGTGGTTTAATCTGTACTATAAATAGAACAGTATCTGTACTGTTCTATTTGAGCTTCGAGATTTTTGCTCATCTCCTTTCATCTTGTATGATCAACCATTGAGCTCGGGCTGAGGGGGAGTTTAGTATGTAAGCATGTATATTAGTTGATAGATTGTAATGCATCTTTGTAATCTTTTGAGTAATGAAAAGCGTGTGTTTATTGCAAACTATTTCTCTTTGATTGTGTTATAAAGTTTGTTTCTATTTCCACCGCATTTAATCTCTGTTTTATGTTCATCCATTTGTTCATTATTATCAAACAATCACAATCATGACAGCCCCAGATCCTAACAAGAACAATGAACTCAATGACACATTGAATATGGGCAGCAACATCGGTGAGCAACTGCAACAGGTAGATTTGCAAAGCAACGAGATTAAAGCGGTAACAATGAGTGCTAAATACAGAAACAAATTAGAGTACGATTTAGAGTACACTTATGTAAGTGATGTATTAACTTATAATCTAAGTATATAGTTGTCTATTATAGATAACAAGTTTTAGTACCATCTTAGTTTGTGTCTACTGTCAGTACATATATTTAACCTTAAAAACTGTATAATCATTCATTGACTAATAAAATGTGGTATGCATGGTTTTAAAGTGTCTAATGAGTTAGGTAGTGTCGCTTCAAGGCTTAGAATGTACTTTCGCAAACTTATATAGTACTGTGTATGATACAATTGAGTACGACACCATGCATCATCCAAACGTCAACTATGAGGTTAAACATGGTACATTTTTCAATAATTTATCCGCGAGTTGAATTTTTGGATGACGAAACACATAAAAAATTTAGAATAAGTTATGGATACTATGACAAAGTGGTTACGAGCCGCTACATTATTTAACGTAAATGATCACTGGATTGGAATGCTCGCAAAAGAATCGGAATCGGAGCTGAGTGAAGATGAAAATAATCAAAAGTAAGTTTACATATATATATATATATATATATATATATATATATATATATATATATATATATTTCAACCATTTATGCATTTCTGATCTATTACACTAACCTTGGTCACTAACGGTATAGTTTTGTAGGTATACATATTTCAATCTTAAGGGACTAAACCGCTAATTTTTTTGTTCATTTTAACTAGCATTAACCCGTATATGTATTTGTTCAACCTAAGTATTTAACATGTTCAGTAAGTAAAAAATATAAGGGACTAAAGTGTTAAAAGTTAGTTGGTTACATCTTACATGAACCTCAAATTAATGTTACTTATATGTAATCTACCAAAATTTGTGATATAAATTAGGTTAATGGAATTTTGTTGACATGTGTTCAATTTTTGATCAAACATGTAAAAAAATTGGATATTTGAGGCACTCGGACCATTTAACCAGCATGAAACTGAAATAATAAAGTTGTAGAGTGCATTAGATCAGTATATATCTTGATTATGGTGGGTTTGCATTCTTTTTGTTATTTATGTTAATGTAGGTTTGCAAAAAGTATACAAGGTCTATCTTCAAGCTCAACACTGGGACATGCATGTGACTATTTTATGTTTGGTTCTGTCATATTATTAGGTTTCTTATTGATTTGGTTTAGATTTTATATTATCTCTGATTGCATTAGTATAGTGTTTGGCTATAATAATCAAGATATAATGGACTTTGTAAAAAGTCAACTGATGTGCCATGCTAATAATTTGAGTGGTGGATATATACAGAGTGGGAATGGAAGAAAATGGTGGCTTTGAAGACAGAAAAGGCTGAGATAAGTCAGCTTGTTGGTCTGCTACGTCAACAGCAAATGAAGGATCAGGACGATGTGTGATCATAAAAGTTGGGTAGTAAAATATTGGATTTCTCCGTCAAGCAAGTGAGGTATGAAATTATCGAGTACTTTTAACACTACATACAACCTGTCCTTTTTAATTAGACATGTTAGATTCAAAACTAGACCCGTTT
>JARYGA010040061.1:0-41090 GCA_030545235.1 Helianthus tuberosus
TTGCACCAGCGAAGGTCTTTGTCATTCTCTTTCAGAAGTAGTGTGCGGTTGTTCACTCCATGCCAAGGCATCCGCACACCCGGTTGGTTTGTTCAACAAACACATTTTCTTCAATCACACCTTAAAGAAATGTACACTGCACGTTCATCTTGTTGATTTTGAACATTCAGACGTCCTGCAGGTGAGTACATTTTGATTTTGAATCTATCCTGGGGACCCGATTAAAGCCTTGAACAATCAAACTTTGAAATGATTTTCATTTTGTCGAAGCTTTCAATCTCTTTCGACAGACAATTATGTCTTCTTTTTCTTTTTCTTCTCTCCATCAAAGGCAACAACTCCTAGATGTAACAATGTTTCGGAGCCACATGTCACCAATCTTGTGCATGAATATTCCACTATCAATAATCCTATGACTATCGAAAGTTCCTCCTGGAACATCCTGCACACTCACTCAGAGATTAGTTGGAAAGGGGGACCCAAGCCTTGATAGACTTAGGTTGCCCCTGAGAATCAAGAAATGTAATTTCAATTTCTTGATGATTTGGAAATTTCACGCCTCCCCCTGAACCTTCACCTGTTTTCAGTTTCCAAGCTTGTTTCCATTTACCAGATTGTGTATTAATTACAATTTCTGGTTTTAACGGTTGTTGTGAACTTGGTTTCCTTTTAACATTTTCCGGTTTTAAAGCCTTTTCGATCACCTTCACATTCTTATGTCGTTGTTTTGTTTCCTGTTCTTTAATAGTGTGTTTATCATGTTTTGGAGAAACAGGACGACTTTGTGAGTGACCTTGTTCAGAAGGGGCTCTTTCTACAAAATTTGGTTTTGGAGAGTTTGTGCAGTTTTTGATAATGTGTCCAAACTCCCCACATTTGAAACACTATCTCCTCTCAACAAACTTGGGAGATCCGCTTCGACTTTCACGTGTTGAACCTGTAGACCCAGAGGTACTTGTTCCTTCATCACACCCGTTTGTGTGTTGGGTGTAATTGTTTTGAGTGTTACGTTTTAAAATCTTGACTTGTTGGACAAAATCGGTGTTTGATTTGTTTTCAAAAGTCTCAATTTTATCAGTACCATTGGATGCTACAAATTTAACATCATTGTTTTTCTTCTTGAAACGAGCTCCTTTGGTCTCAACCTTCGGTTGTGAACTTTTAAAATTTTGAGCTCGCTGCTGTTGCTGTTTACCCTTAAAAGCGATAGGTTGTTGGTTCATTGGTGATTTTTGATTTCCAAATTTTCTTCTAACTTCAGCTTTTGGAATCGGATCACACTGAGTTACTGAAACTCTCGGGATCCCCTTTTCCAAAAACTTACTGGTTGTATCTTCAAACACTTTATCAATCAAAGATTGATTGACATTTTTAATTGGAAAGCTGTGTTTGAATAAATTTTTTCATCACCGACTAAAGTATACAACACGTTATCACTTTTAATGGTAGACACCATCTCAGTGATAGGATCTATCTCTTGTTTAGCACCAGTTGATTGCACAACAGGAGTAGGAGGATCACACAGAATGTGATTCTCAAAAGGCACTTCTACTCCTTTGTTCTTCTCAAGAGATTTATCCCCATCACTCACATCTGGTTCATCATCTGACGAATCATAGTCCTCAACTGTGGGAGGACTTTGATTTGAAGCACATGATGACTTTTCTTTCCGATCAGATGAGCCCTCCGATGAATTGTCCGTTTTGAACCCTAAGCCAGTTGTAACTTCCCCATAATTAAGAGGTACAGTTGGCTCAAAACGCGACATTTCCTCCTCATTGGGCTTTTTGGTATAGTTGTGTCTCAAAGGAGGTGGACACGCCTTATACCCTACGCCTTTCACATTCCCTTTCAGTTGTTGAATATCATTTATGTGATCGAGCACAAATCGGGAGTTAGAATAACTCTCCAATTTTTGCTTGATAGCATCATGCTCGCATTTGGCAATGGCTAGTTCCTTTTTGGTTTCCTCAACGATGTTAATGTAATCGTTAATACTAACTTGTTTATGATAAACAACTTTGTTCACTTCGGAAACACTTTTCTTTAAGGTTTCAATTACAGATTTAAATTCCTTTTCATTTCGAACTAAAGCCATGTTTGCCTCTTTGCACTTTGACAGTTCAATAACCAAACTTTGATTGTGACTATGAACCGTTTCAGATTCACGTTTCAAATCAGCACATTCATGTTTTAATTCTTCAAAAGCATGTTTAGCATTAGTACATTCAAGTTTCAAATCAGCACAATCACTACATATGCTAGGAGTTTCAGATTTTACCTGACTTGTAGAAGCTGTGACATTAGCCATAAAGGCAGTCTGAGAAGTGAAAGATCCATCTTCAGTTAAAATCTTCTCCATTTCTTTTGAAGTAGCATCAGCTTTCTTGATCAAGTCAGATTTCTTGTTAGCATCATTCGGTTGCTGAATGGAACTAGAACTAGTTGAAGGACCAAAACCCGGCAAATACATTTCTGTGTTTTGATTTTGATTCGACACCATTGCCTATTGACCTGCACTTATTGATTGTTGTCATTGAGGCAAGGAATTCATTAACAATTCGGCAAGTGAAGGCTGATTTTGACTTGGTCTTGGGTCCGAACTCCAATCCCACAGACCTTTGTTACTCATATTTTGGTATATGAATGATATTTCCTGGTCACACTTTTGAAAAAAAAAACTGTTAAGACACTTTTGCAAGTCTTCTGTTAAAAATGACAAGTATCGACGAAACCCAAATTTTGGCGAAACTCTCAATGATGAAACTGCAATATTTAGAAGCGCGATTCAAATCAACTCCGTGAATACCTGACCCCACTTTAAATTATTGAGCCCACACAAAGAATATAGGCCCAAATCACCACAAAAATAAATTTGAGAGGCCCAAAATGAATAAGTTAATGTCTGGCCCAAATTGCAAACTAAAATTCAATCCAATTTATAATAATAAATCAAAGTGACGAAAACAGGTGAATCAATGATGAATGACGTCAACTGTGGTGAGGCCCAATTCAATTTTATTGAAAACCAAAACAAGTTTGTTGATAAACGATGAAACAAGTTGAGGCCCAATTCGGTTTTGAAGCCCACTTCAATCCATACCATGAAACTGAAATAGATTATATTAAAGTGACGAAACAGACTTTGATGTTTAATAATGAAGGTCCGGCGAAACAGATGTGATAATTGAACGACGAAACAGAAACTGATGTCAATATCGACGAAACAGATTTAAGTAATCTGGTCGACGAAACACATGTGTAAACTCAGCGACGAAACTGATTGAAGACGAATCACAACTGTTTCGTCGAGGATTGCTTTTGGCGAATCAAAACAGTTTCGTCGAGAATTGCTTCAGACAAGTGGGTGACAGTAAGGTAAACTTTTTCAACTTAGACCTTATCTCTTTACTGACACAAAGCCTCAAGTTTCAAACTTGCTTTCGGCTCACTGTTTTCAAGCAAAAATCATCATTTTGCTTTGTACACAATTATCAACCTCAATATTATATTTAACAACAACAATAATACAAACCCAAATCAGATCAAACGTACAACAAATGAAGAACACTTTGAATATTTCAGAAGAACACGATGAATATTTGAAGATTCCGGTCACCGAACAATTTTCCGAAACACGATTTTGCTTAAAACTTTCAACGAAAACCAAATGCAAACATGTAGAAATGCAAAATAATAAGGTTTTCACTAAACCTTATAGCAAAACAACACTTCAAACACTGATTTTGAGCAAATATTTCCAGAAAATATGAAATTTTTTAAGAACGAAAACTGAAAAATCACAATAACACACTTGATAAAAACCGAAACTTGTTTGGTTTTAAACAAGGATTAGAGCCAAAGCTCTGATACCACTTGTAGGTCCCGTAATCTGAGGATCGATAACGAACCGAATCACTTGTTTATAGCAAACACGGTTACGTGTGCGGAATCCACGTAACTATGCCAAATCAAACATATAAAGCCACACACACGTATAATCAATGATACACAGTCTATTGATCAAATGGGATGAGAACCAATAACAAACTGATACAAACACAGTTTGACAGAATTTTGACAGAGTTTCTTTAAGGGTATGCTCTCATCTGATTTCAAAGTGAAACCAGACAGTGTTTATATAGTCCCTGGGCCCAAGTCTCGGCGAAACACAAGGTGGATCGACGAAACAGCATATGGGCCAGTGATTGGGCCTAAAGCAGCCCAACAGACGACGAAACAAGTGTGTTTCGTCATAACTGTCGACGAAACAGATCTAATGAATGTTGTTCTGTTTCGTCATGATGTGTTCGACGAAACAGACCTGTTTCGTCGAGGGCTGCATCAGTTGTGTTGTTTGCTGCAAACAGATAGCAACAAACAGAACATATAAACATAACAATAATGACCATAATACCCTTAACATGCAACATGCACTGTTCGTATTACATTACATATCAAATGGAGACTAAATAGTCGGACACAAGCGAATAGGAGGATATCCGACTTGGTCGACGGCAAATACATACACGATAAATGTTTAAAGACCTTACAAAATACAACGATAAGTAAGACTAGTTACAGACACAAAAGGTGCACCAACAAACTCCCCCTTGTCTGTTACTCGTCTTCGGTCTTCCAATCTTCTTTCTTCAGTGTTGTTCGGACCATGAACTGCACGAATGAATTCCCCGGTAAAAGCAAAAACAAGCACCACGCTGAAATTTCAATGCTTGACGCGCATCCTTGTCTTCATGAAAGATGTCGTGCCGATATAACCTCTCAATGTCACCCGCAGACATGTTAACGATCCACATCGGATCTAACATTCTGAAATTTGCACGGTCGCCTCTAAACACAATCACGGCTTCATGAGTGTCGGAGTCGTAGCACCATAATGCCATATCTTCAAGAAAATCCTGCTGCATCGGCACTAATGGGATTTTATCTACGACTCTTGGTGGCTGATAAACAAGTCTGTAGCGACCCGTGTTCGTTTCTGGATCAAGAGTAAACTTGATCTGCTCGTAGATGGGGAACTGCGGCTTGTAAGACTTATCTTTCCAACCAGACTTCTTGTTTATCCTTATCAGTCGTTCGAATAAGGTCGCGCCTTCAAAGTTTGGACGATTTATGAGATCCAACTTTGTCAATGCTGCCACATCATAAAAAGGCAAAGAGAGTATGCTCAGCAATGACCTGAAGTATTGAATTACAAACTCCCGTTTGATTGCGACGCAGTGAATTTCTTGGACAAACATCCAGCAGAGGATTCGACCATTTGGCTTTGCTTTTTCCAACCGTAAGTATTCAACTTGAGTAGCTTCTGGTACCGGTTTGGAAACTCTAGATAAGAAGTGTTGTCGCCACGTGGTGAATGCATCTGCGGCATTTTCAGATGAATCACGATTCTTTAAGTGTTCACCAATGACTTCAACATTTTCATTTTGCCAGTCTTCATCGAACTGAGGAAATTCAGTCCCGACTTGACGTACATACGCAGACTTCTGCTCATTTCCCTCGAAGACAATCTCGTCAACGTTTTCCACATCAGTAGAATCAGATTCACTAGGCATTCTTTCGATCTCAGCGTCATCAATCTCTCTCATAGCTTGTAGAGCAAGCAATTGCTCATGAGACATATCCTCTATAATCTCTCCTTCTTCAAGTAACTCTCCTGTGACTGGATTAATAGCCTGTAAAGCAATATCAGCACTGCTAGGAACATAAGAAGTACCTTCAACTTGTTGAGCTGTTCTGGAAGAAGTTCTCTGAGTAGATTCGACTACTGGGGGTTGAACTGCAACGATTTCAGCAGATGTAGCGGCTGGTTGCTGCTGTGATGTACCAGAAATATCAGGATTCCCTTGATCTTCAGGATCATCATCCCTTTTCTTCAGTACTTCTTGTTGTTTACAATGATAATCCCACAGAGCAGCAACCCGTGTTTGAAGTATAGTGCTATTTCTCTCTCTCTCTTCCTCAGCAGCCTTCAAACGAGCATTCTCAGCTTTAAGAGAATCAATCTCAGCTTGTTGTCGCTCAATCACCGTTTGTTGTTGACCAACAGTGGACTTCAACTTGTTTATTTCCACCAATTGGCTGATCTGATCATTCTTCATGAGATTAATGAAGTGAGTTTGCCTCTGAACACGATCAGCAGCTGCTTCATGTTGAGAGAATAGATATTTGTTCTTTTCGTCTTGAGAAAATTCTGAAAATATCCTATGACGTTCAGCACTAGTCTGCGAAGTAGTTGCTCTGATTGCCGCAGCCATAGATCTTTGAGGAACGGCCTGAGGAGTAACAGTTTGAGTTTCAGCAGCTGATGTAACTACAGGAGTTTCTTGCACAGGCTGCTGAGGTACAGATGAAGACTCTTGAGGCACAGATTGCCGATTAGAAGTAGCTAAGTATCTTCTTGCTTTCTTCTTTTGAGTTGCAGCAGCTTTCTCAGCTCTCCTTTTTGTTCTTCTTTCTGCTTCAGGATCCTCTGGAACGTATTCAGGATCATCTTCTTGTCTAATTCTCTTGTACCTTTTAACGCCTCGTTCATCAACATACATTTCGTATCCAGGTTCGATTATATGATCATCTGAATCAGAATCAGACTCATCATCACCACCTGGTGATGAACCACCAGCTGATGTACCACCAGTTGCACCTTTGCTAGATGCACCAACGGCACCAGTATCACCACCATCATCGCCTTCATCACTACTGTCATCACTACTGTCGGACTCATCTGAATCAACCGGATCAGGACCAAATTTCTCTATCCTTTTTCTCTCCAACTCAGGCTCTTCGTTGTCAGATTGGCTGTCATCATGACGCCATTTATCATTAGCTGGAGCAACATAATCAGGATTCTCAAGTGCGCCAAATAGCTTCCTTGGAGGAATGCTTTCTTTGTATCTTTTGGCGGCAAGGTTCTTGATTATCCTTAAAGAGTTGAAATTCATCGCCTCTATCTTCAGAAGATCATTGTCGGCTTTAGGAAGGCCCGGATGTTGAACATTCTTAATCATTTGAAGAAACCGCGGATACATCCAAAACTTGTTCCCGGTTGTTCTACTTCCAGTCCTCGTCATATTTTCTTTCATGTTCCCGAAGATATATTTTGAGATGCTAAAGGGTTTGTTTAACACCAATGCAACCATGAAACCAATGAGATCATCTCCAGCCATATCATATCCAACACGTCTATTGCTGAGACACTGAATAAGAATGTGTAATAAGAACTTGTAACGTAATGGCAGATCACCCTTGTTGATTTGTTTGACGAAGATGTCTCCAGTACACTTCATCCGTACCAAACAGCCTCGTGAACACATGATTGGGATTGAATATGGAGCATCCGGATGATCTTGTAATTGTAAGACTTCGTTCAATATATCCGGAGAAACAACAACATCCAAATCATTCACACGACCCCTTATAAAATCCTTTCCATCCACTTGTACAACGCTTGCAGAATCCCAGAACGCTTTGATTAGTGATTTGTAAACGGGCGTCGAGAAAGTAATAGCATAGTTTATCCGCGACTCCCTGATCCACTTGGTGATATCTTTCAATTCAGTGAGCTTGTCATCAGGATCCAGATATGCAATTTGATTATGACGCATCTCTGACATAATCTCCTCTTCAGTTTTGTTTTCCTTCTTTGTCGCCTTCTTGCGTTTTCCTTCTTTCGGTACCTTCGGTGCCATCTGTACATGAAAATGTCCATAATAAGCAACAATCACGTTACATATGCATTTAGACATGTATGGATACAAGTTCATGTATCCACTTGACAGATAACCTATCAAACCATGTCTACTGTGAACAATTTACAAACTATGAAATTTCCTAAGGCATGGACGACGAAACAGAGGAGCCTTCGACGAAATAGAAGGGTGTGCGACGAAACAGAGTGTTGACCGTTGACCAGTTTGATTCGTCGACATCTGATTCGCCGTGTCTGTTTCGCCGTTTTTGATTCGTCGAAAAGAGGGTTTTTGAACAGTTAGGGTTTATGCGATTCCTCGATTTGGGGGTTTATACGATGATCAGAATCACAAACAAACACATTCAATACATGTATAACCCAAACCGAGAATGAAACTAATCCCAGATTTAATGTGGACACGATTTTCGATCAAAAACCCACTTGAAACATTCAAAAACATCATCAATCAACAACCCCTGTTTTGTTCTATGAAACCCAAACCCAAAAACAAACATCAATCAATGTAAAACAACCTAAATCTATCAGTTATTGTTAGAAATCACAACAAGCACAAGTTCAGATCATTAAAACAACAAGTAAGATGGGTTTCCGAGGGTTTCGAACAAAAACAAACGGTCCAAAAGATTCGGAATCTGAACCGGATCAATTTTATACCTTTGAGTCTTGTAAGATTTTCGGTAATAAAGAGGGTTTTAAGAGTTTGTGAAGGTAACAAATGGGGATGGGGTTTTTGTGTGAAGAAGAAGACAAACAGTTTGATGTTGAAAAAATGAACACAGGGACCCCTATTATACACCGCCTCATTCGGCGAATCGGACAAAACGACGAAACGGAAATGGGCACGGCGAAACAGAAAGAATTTGGGCTTGATTTGGGCCTGAAATTAGCCCATGACGAAACGGATTTTGGGCTGTTGCGATTCGTCGTCACTGGTTCGTTTCGTCGACATAAGCCTGTTTCGTCGACATCAATTTTTTTTTTTAAAAACACAGAGGCATGAAAGATTTTGCAGACTGAACAGATTTTGATTAAAATGAACACATTTCCATTTTGATTGAGTTTACTAATGCAAGGATGTTTTATGAAGTAGGTTTCAGGTTTCCGGTATAAAACTTTGAGATACCAACCATCGGCTAATCAAAACACGATAATTATTTACACTAAAACACAAAATAAAATGCGAAATTTAAAAACAAAACAGAATATGTACAAAGAGTAATATTTTTGAGAGTTTCAAGGTAAGAGAATCATTACCAGCTTACGGTCTTTGTCAAAACGGTTTCTGATTTTCGTTTCGTCGACATAAGACTGTTTCGTCGACATCAATTTTTTTTTTTAAAAACACAGAGGCATGAAAGATTTTGCAGACTGAACAGATTTTGATTAAAATGAACACATTTCCATTTTGATTGAGTTTACTAATGCAAGGATGTTTTATGAAGTAGGTTTCAGGTTTCCGGCAGAAAACTTTGAGATACCAACCATCGGCTAATCAAAACGCGATAATTATTTACACTTGTAGGTCCCGTTTTTCCCGGTGAGGATCGATAACGAAAACCTATCCTTGTTTATCACGAACACGGTAACGGGTGCGGAATCCCCGTGACGGTGCAAACCAAACAAAGTGTAAAACACACGGGTAACCAAAGATTCAATATCTATTGATTATGGATGAGTACAACCACAAACAATGTTTTAACGGACTCTCACTAAGTCTCTCTGTGCTCATCAGTTTCACACACAAACTGTGAGGGGTATTTATACTAAAACAGACACAAACATGACGAAACACATAAAGGCCACGACGAAACACTAAAGTCGACGAAACACACCTTGTTTCGTCGACATACACATATTCCTTATTCTGTTTCATCGTTTGAGATTGAAGCCCAAAACAAGTCAAAGCCCACTTCAACTTTCACGGCCCAAGCGTAAGGAATTAAGGCCCACCTTAAATTCTGTTGACAACTTTCAATTAGTCAACATAAGACAAAGCTTGTGACATCATCATGACATCACCTGGTGATGTGTTTGCGGGAAAGGCTTGCGGCGCTCCGTGCTTCGCGTGTCGAACTCTGGGGCGCACGACTGAGGAATGTCGTGACGTCGGACTTGAGCCGGACCTAACCGTGTCGAAACCAAGTCGAACTGAGCCGAGTCGAACCGAGCCGAGTCGTGTCCACATAAGGTGTACCAACAGCTGGAAATAAATATTTATTTCTTAGTAAATAATAAAAATAGTCCCTCATTAATCATAAGGTTACAAAAATAGTCCTTAGATATGAAATGAATGATATGTCCTTGAAGCTAACAGAAAAACTAACATTTGTTAGTCTTAGTAGCATGGGTTGGTATAAAATAAAATGTTAGAACTTCATAGTGTGACTTTAAACTATTAGTACCTAACTTTCTAACCTTCCATAACCATAGAGACTAACGGTGTAATTAATTTATCACTATTTTGCTCCCCGCTTCTAACTGCATTCAAAATGTTTGTTACTATTTTGCGAGAACCATTGTGAACACAACAAAATAAACCAAGTACACCACCAAAAACCTAACCCCCCCCCCCCCCCACCCACCCACCCAAGCTAAATGCTAAAAACCAAACCCCCAAAAAACCTTAAAAAAATCTTTAAAAATCTAAAAAACACACAAAATTTTTTTTTGTTATTTTTTATGAAAAAATCGCTATTTTATCAGCCAAATTTTTTTTTATTTTTTTAAAAACGAAACGTAGTGAATTTTACATAAAAAAATATTAAAAAAAATGTGTGTTTTTAAGATTTTTTTAAGTATTTTTGGTTGTGTTCACATTAGTTCTCGCGGTTCTCGCAATAATGAGTGGTTCCTAAATGATCCTTCTCCTATATATATATATATATATATATATATATATATATAGAGGAAGGTTAACGTACATTACGGCTTAACGTACATCACGTATGACAGGTAATTACGCACGTTCATTTTAAAATCACGCACGTTATAACTCAAAAATCCAAAATCACGCATGTTGAAACACAATAGTCACGCATATTGAAAACATTAATCACGCATGTTATAGAACAAATCACGCACGTTGTCGTACGTGAAGTACGTTAAGGCGTAATGTACGATATACTTTTTCTATATATATATATATATATATGTATATATCTAAACTTAATAAAGAATTCCTCTAAATGCCAGGTGGCATGCTCAAACATTCCAAGCGGCTCTAAATGCCAGATGGCAATTTATCCTGCTGCTCAAACATTCCAAGCAGATATAAAACCTTTCAATTCTCATCCGCTCCTGCATCTATTCTCATCAAACTTCACAAAGACGATTAAGGCGTCCATCAAACTACTTCGAGAAATCTTTGTCATGTGAATGCTCTCCCGTGATCCTCATGTCCCTAAATATGTATTCTTTACCATATGTATCTACAATTGATTATTCTTACAAAATCTTAGGGTTTATGTATATTCTTTTACCTATTGATTCGAATCACCGATCACGGTTGTTATAATATTCGTTGTTTTTTCCGTTTTATTCTTATATTTCGTAATTGTTTATGCTTTAGTTTGTTTATCACGGTGATCAACTGGTCAAGAATGGCTCTTTAATTAATTGAATAGATTTATGGTTTTTATTCCCTCTACGGTTTTTTAGATTCCATTTACATGAAATCAACCTCCATAAAAAAAGAAAAAAAAATGAAAACAAAAGATTCAAAAGTGTGTTAGGATTAAAATTTTGTGTTAACAAACTAATTGGTTTCGTGTTCTTAATGTAATTAATTGAGGTTATACCAATAACTTTTAATATGTTTTAAGGGTTTATTTACAAATAAATTTTTAGTATCTTAAGGGGAAGATGAACCCTGCATTTTTGGTCCCAAACAGTATTGCTATATGTTGGAATCTTGTATTATATTCTTTTAAATTGTTTTCCTTTTTCATTCTTTCTGAAATTCATGATCAAATCCATGACTATTTTCATGCTAACAGACATCATAATCATGTTCCCATAAAGGATATGAAGATTCATGCCTTGATAACAAAGTTGGATTTACGGTGAGATAATCTTATTGTTTCTTTGCTTCTAGAAATATGTGGTTTCTCATCCCTGTATCATCATTGTTACAGATGAGTTGCTTAGTGCATATATAGCATGAATTGATATAGATTTTGTTTGTTAATATACATTGTTTCGTATACAATTAGATAGTGGCAATCAAGTAAAGTGGAAACCATGGATTTTGATGTTCTTATAATTAGGCTAATTTGTTGCTCGAAGTATGGAGGGTGGTTGTGCTCGCAGTCTGTTGCCGGTACTACCTTTTAACTGTTCATTTTTTATGTAATCTTTTGACCCGAATGTTAATGGTTGACAGTTTGATGCAGTTTACTTGCACTTTGATACCATTTAGACTTAGTTATAGTTGATGATGATCAATATTATTATTGTTTTATGTGTGTTTGTGTGAGATCTTGTAATTAATTTGAACATGGTAAGGGGGGGACGGTATGCATGCGGGGACTTGATCGGGGAGGATGGTTGCCGAGCGGTGATGGGTATGCCAGTTCTGGTTCGGTGGTCGGGGAGGAGTAAGGGCGGTGAGTATACACCGATGCGGGGAAGAGAATTGATGGATGAGAGAGAGGGGTTAATGGTGGGCCCTACAATTTTTCAACCAATCACAATTTTTTTTTTAATTTTTTACCGCCTTCATGTGTTTGACCATTGCCTGATTGAGTGCAAAATAAGGAGTGGAATGGGGACTTGACATGGCATGAGATTATTGGGTAGTGAAAAGATTATTGGGTAGTGAAAGTGGGGAGTGTTTGAACACTCGCTCCACCCTAATACTTGAATTAAAGAAACCCTATGAACCTCACTATTGTTGAATTGATGCATTGAAGGACGAATATGCAAGTGACCAGGCATATTGGAATTCATAGGAAGGTAGCTTGGTTTTTGGCTAATTGCAATGAAGACAATTGAAATATTGGCAGAGGTGGTAAGAACCCGGTTACAATAATATGCACATTTTGTAAAATTTGAAGTATTGTTTATGAGTACTGAAAAGATATTATCAAATCAGTGATATAAGATTTTTTTTTTTGAATAAAACGATTAAGAACATTTTAAGTATTCGAATACTTTTGACCCATTTGTCATTTCACTTTTTTTGCTTCTTTAATAATAAAACATGTTACCCGGTTGACCTGTTTCCATAAAGTATGACTATAATTTATCGTTTTCATGATTATATGTAAAAAGTAATTTCAGTCGTGATGTATTTAGAAATTTATAATTTATATATATTTAATCCGTGTAAAACACGGGTCAATAACCTAGTATATGTATATATATATATATATATATAGGGTAGGGTTCTAGAGTGAACAACCTCTCAAGAGTGAACTGAGTGAACTGATCATAGCCCTTGATTATCTTTTTTGTTGAAAATGATAGGATGGTAATTATATATTAAGTTATTAATTATTTATTTTAATTAATCCATGGAAGTTACACTTTCCTATTTTTTGTGATTACTTAAAATATGTTTTAAATCTAAACAAGATGTATATCATTATCACCACTAAAAAAAAGCCAGACTTTTTTTTTTCAATCCACCAGTTCTTCATTGATAAAAACCCAGATTTCAATTACGTACACATATTCATGAATCTCGAAGTACACCTATGTATTTATGTTGGGATTGAACCCTACCAAAGGAACATATAATTAAAGCCAAAACTGGATCAGAGCAGTGGATCCAGAATAAGCAGATGTTATGCATACAAGTCTCTCCCCTTGAAAGTGGTTTCAACATCTGTTGACCTCCTATCTACTGATCGTACAAATTGTTAACCTACAAACTGCTGATCATGTAAAAGACATGAGCTCACAGTGTTTGTTCTGGATCCACTGCTTATGTCTTTTACATGATCAGCAGTTTGTAGGTCAGCAGTTTGTACGATCAGTAGATAGGAGGTCAGCAGATGTTGAAACCACTTTCAAGGGGAGAGACTTGTATGCATAGCATCTGCTTATTCTGGATCCACTGCTCTGATCCAGTTTTGGCTTTAATTATCTGTTCCTTCGGTAGGGTTCAATCCCAACAATCTCCCCCTGGAACAGATAATGCCAAAACTCTTCATTATTTGTAAATCTTTATTGCCTCATCAGCAGTTCCCTTATTTGCCCTTTGAGTTGCAACTCAAAGGCTAAGGCATCTGTATCGTCATCATCCCTGCTAAGTGGAAGATCAAGGAGATCCTGCAAATCTTCAAGACTTAGGCCAAGTGCTTGTTCCCTTGTTATTTTCTTCACTTCTCCACTAGACTTGAACACTGTCAGTACATGGGTCTGTTTGTCAGTTTTCCACTTTAGTACTTTTGAGTCATGTGGGTTTCTTGGGAGATTTTTATTTGATGAGGTATTTGGAGATGCTGGCCTATTGATGACTGTCTGAGCAGTACTTGCAGGTTGATCCAGGCCAAGAGTATCAGCTATCATCTGCTTAATGCCTTCTTTTACAAGCTCATCTCCTGCCATTAATTCAGCCATTGTTTCAGTATCCGACTGTTTCTGTTGCTTTCTTTTGTAGATAGCAGCTCCAGTTGGAGCAGTGGCTCTTCTGATTTACAGTTTTGTTGGTCTTTTTGAAACCTCTGCTTCAGGATAGTCAGGTTTTTGAGGAACCGTGGGATCTTTCTTTCTTAGTTCCTCCAACCTTTTGTAGGTGGCCCTGACTATATCTTCTTTCCATCTAGCCACTTGATGTTTAGACCCATAATCAGCAGCAACTAATTCCTCTTTCATTCTCTTCAGTTCTAGTGACTTTTCAGGCAAATTCTTTTTGTACTTTGACCATTCTGGAGGAGTGTGTTTGACCTTATTCTTTATCATTTCTTGAATCCTGGCTGCTTCTTGCTCAAGCTCAGGAATGGTCCACTCCTTGTACATATGCTTTTCTCCCTTGTACTTCTTTGTTGCCATGATTCTTTCAATGTAGTCTTTTCTCAAAGATTCATTTGCTTTCTCTGAGATTTGTTGAAAAACATTTTTTGCAAATTGCTCCAAGGATCTGACTTGAGTGAGCAAGTATTGATAGTTCTGCTGAATTTCCCTATCAGGTTTCCCTTGTGTATTTCTTTTTGAGATATCCTCTGCTTGCTGAGCCTTGATTTTCAAGTATTCTTCAATATTGTTAGGCCTGGGATATCCTTCAACTGATGGCAAACTCCTTTTGGCAGGGTCATCCTCATAATAAAAGGTCTTGATTTCTTCTCTGACTGCTATGAGCTCAAGAGGAAATTGAACACCTGCAGGAGCTAAGGGCTGTTGGATTTGAGCTGATGAGAGAGGAACAGGCTTGGGTATTGTAACAAGTGACAAAGATTTTGAAGATGTTGGTGGTGGTGAAATGTCATCATCTTTCAAGGTTAGCCTTCTCTTTTTTGGTTGAGGAGAGACTGATGATGTTTTAGGTGGATCAGTGGTGGTAGTTTGAGTGGCAGTGGTTTGTGATTGACTAACAGCTGTTGAAACAACTGGTGTTTCAACCACTATTGCCATTACAACAGATGTTGTAACATCTGATGTCTTCTGCTTTTTGGCAGTAGGAGATGGTGGTGATGTTTTTGGTGGTGATGGTGGTGGTGGTGGTAAGGCAGTGGTTGTGGTGTGTGTTGAAGTGGTGTGTGTTGAAATGATAACAGATGTTGAAACCTCTGAAGTACCAGCAATAGTTAATACAACAGGAGTTACAACAGCTGTTTGGGTGGAGGTTTGATGTTGGGGGCTTTTGGATGGTGGTTTTGGAGTATGCTTTATGAGTCTGGATGGTGTGGACTTGGGTTCCCTCACTTTTGTAGTGGGATTTCTTTTTGGCACAAGATTTTGAACATCCTTTAGCCCAGAACAACCCTGCGCATTCAGCTCCATGTAAGCTCTTTTCTCCTCATTCCACCTTGACATATCCTTTGCCGCTCTGTCCCTTTTTACACTTGCTACTCCTTCGTCAAGTGCATTTTTAGTAACATCGACCTTTTTGCTACCATCTGGCAAAGGAATTTTTCTGGTCATAGCATCCCTTTCTGGTTCAATGTAAAGACCATCATCTATTCCCTTCCTTTTTGGCATTATCTGGGGGTAATTGATCAATGAAGAGCACAGTTGGAAGAGCAGTGCCAATGGTTTTCAATAAATGGGCCTTGATTGCCTTAATGTCTGCTTGTGTGTTCTTGAACCTAGACTCCATGATGTTTCTCAGCTCTTGTACATGTGTTGCATGTTGCTGATCATCCAGTTGTTTTTGTTGTTGGAGAAAAGATTGGAAGAGGTTCCATATCTCATTTGCAGCAGGTGCTTGTGGTGGAGCAGATGCTTGGGGTGGAACAATAGTGGATTGCATCTTTTGTACTTTCAACAACTGTTGTAGCATGTCTTTGATATCTGCAACAGCTGTATCCAGTTTTTCAACTCGTTCCGTCAATTCCAGATATTTTAAACCATCACCCAATTTAATGGGATCATCTGATTTCCCACTAGCAGTGGTTTTATCAGTGGTTGCAGTAGGGAGTGTACTCCAAACATCAACCACTAATGCCCCTTTTTCTTGGTACTGGGATCTTCTTCCTTCAACACTTGACAACCTTTTGATGTTGCCAGTGGTCAAAACAAATCCACTAGTGGATGTCAGGGGTGCTATGGAAGGAATTGCCTCCAAGGAAGTCTTATTGATGTAACCACAGTCCAAATGCAAACCAGTGGGTTCAGCACTTGTAGTGGCTGCTTCACTTGGATTACCACCAAGAGTTACTTGTAACTCAAGGGGTGTAACCTCCTCAGGTTGTGTTGGTGGGTTAGCAAAGATTGATACATCAGACCCAGTCATTTGTTGAGGCATGTTCTCATTAATAGGTGATTGAGAAGGACTGGTTTGTGCCTGGTTCAAATCAATTACATCCAACAAAAGTCTAGTTGGTGGTGGAATTGTGGAAGTGAGGTTTGGTGTTGAAAGAGAATTTGCCACGGGCATTGGGCTGTGGATGATGGAAGCAAGTGATTCCAGAGCATCATATTGTGGAGTCCCTATGTGTACAACCTGTTCTTTTTTAGAAGAAACAGGAGGAGTTTCGGCTAAGGGTTGAGATATTTTGACCAACTGCTGTGAAGAAGTAGCAGCAGTGGTTTCTTGTGACTTTTGTGCTGTCACTGGCAGTTGCTCTGGTATCTCATCCTCCAGAGTTTCCTTTTTGATGGGTTTGGGGGGTTTTTGAGTTATCTTTTGTTTTGGTTTTCTGGTGATTTTAGGTGTGGGTTTCAAAGCAGTTGTTTTGCTACTTTGATCACCTTGAGCAGTGGGCTCAGCAGCAGATACCTGAGGAGCAGTGGTAGCTGCTAAATTCTGCTCAGGCACCTCTGCTTGTGTTTTGCAAGGTGTTGACATTCTTGTAAAAGTTTCAGCAGTTAAGTTGTGCATTTGAAAAGATTCACCTTGTTTTATTGCAGAAGCCTCGTCCTTACCAAGTTTCTTTTCAAAATAGTAACTCAGAATCTTGGAAACAGTAAGAATGATTTTGTTTCAACATTTTTGACCAGATCATTAAAGATTTCCCGGGAATAATTAAAATTTTCATTTTGAAGAATAGCATATCCCAGATTTTGAATCTTTTATGGTATCTCATTAAAAGCAGTGGTTTTGTTTGAAACAAACATTTGGAGGGTATGAAATAAAAAACTTGTTGCAGAAGGGAAGAAACCTTTTTGTAAGGTGTCCCTTTTCATCATTGTGTCTGCATACCCTCTTTCAAGAAAGTCAATTTTTAACCCGTTTTTTTGGGAAGGAAGTGTTACCTTGCTGATCATCGAGTTGAAAGACTTCTGAGATGGATTGTGGTGTTATTTTGACAACTTTACCCTTTAGAGAAGAGTTAATGGCGATGAGAGTCTCTCCTTGTTTGTCAAGGGTTGCATTTTTCCAAAACTCTCTTTGGGTCGTCAAGTAAATTGGTGCATCTGCTATCAACAAAGTTTTGTACTTTGATGCAGACATTGTATCAATGATGGAGCCGAACGCATCGGTGGTGCCGGGTTTTGTGAGAAGACCCAGAAGATTGTGAGAAGTTTTGTGTGGAATTTCAGTGGGTTTGGCCTTTTGAGAGACCTCTTTTGAAGATGATTTGGAAGTGGGTTTTGCAGATGACTTCGATTTTGTCATTTTGGAAATGATGATCGAAGAAGCGTTTGAAGGAATTGAGAAAAACTGCTTTGAGAAGAGAATTTTTATGAATTCAATTCGACAGTAAAACCCTGTTTGGGGTTTTGAATGGGGGTTTTATAGTGAAAAGGTTAATGCTGATGTGGCAGCGGTTACAAAAGGTCTGACCACTATGTACTGCCCACATGCCAACCCCTAATGAAATGAAGGACAGTACTTTTATGAAAGTTACTGATGAAGACCGTGGTTACAACGGTAACAAACGGAAGCAATGGGTGATTTTCACTATCAGTGGATAGCATATCAGTGGATAAAACTCTGATTTTGAGCATCAGTGCTTATCAAGAAAATGAGAGAATAGGGGTTGACTTTTAGCAGCGGACAGACTTTGAAGTAGAGCAGACTTTTAAACAAGCAGTGGTTATGGCAGACTTTTAAGGATTTTAATGAAAATTTCATTTTTAGCTAATTTTAAGGATGGATTTTTGATTTTCTGAAAACATTTTAATGCTTTTATTCATAGAAAAACAAGATGTTGCTTGTTATTCCATGTTTAGCATGCCAATCCTAGAGACCAAGCTTTCAAAGGTGGCTGTATCTAATGCTTTTGTGAGCACATCTGCCAGCAGGTCTTTAGTTGGAACATGATGCAGAGAAATCAAACCTTTTTCATAGCAACCCCTCACAAAGTGATGTCTGATGTCGATGTGCTTGGTGGTTGAATGGGAAACTGGATTTTTGATGATATTTTCTGCTGCCTGGCTATCCAACATGAGTGGTGTCTTTAAGGCAGTGATACCAAAATCCAGCAACTGGTTTTGAAGCCACAGAAGTTGGGCTGTACAGCTTGCAGCAGCAATGTATTCAGCTTCAGCAGTGGATGTTGAAACAGCTGCTTGCTTTTTGCTTGGCCAAGAAACCAAGCAATTGCCTAGAAACTGGCACCCTCCTAAAGTGGACTTCTTTGTGGTGTTACATCCAGCAAAGTCACTGTCTGAAAAGCCTGAAAGCTTGATATTCCCATTAGCTGGATACCAGATACTAAGTGTGGGAGCACCTTTTATGTATCTGAAGATCCTTTTTACAGCAATGAGGTTTGATTTTCTGGGAGCTGATGGACTTCTTGCACAGACACATGTTGCAAACATGATGTCTGGTCTAGATGCAGTTAGGTACAGTAAAGACCCAATCATGCTTCTATAAAGTGTTTGGTCAATCAGCTCATCCTTTTCATCAAACATGACAAGCTTATTTGTTGCCATGGGTGTGCTGCATGGTTTACAATCATTCATATCAAATTTATTTAAAAGTTCTTTAGCATATTTGCTTTGATGAATGAAAGTTCCGTTTTGCATTTGCTGAACTTGGAGACCAAGAAAGCATTGCAGCTCACCCATTGCACACATTTCAAACTCAGCTGTCATGAGTTCCCTAAACGCTTCACACATTTTTTTACATGTGCTTCCAAAAATAATGTCATCCACATAAATTTGGACAATCATTGAATCCTTTCCTCTCCATTTTAGAAACAGTGTTTTATCAATGGTACCTATTTTGAAACCATTTGAGAGTAGAAAGGTGGAAAGAGTTTCATACCAGGCTCTAGGTGCTTGTTTCAGGCCATACAAGGCTTTGTTTAGCCTGTAGACATGATCTGGATAAAATGGATCCTCAAAACCTGGAGGTTGACAAACATACACCTCTTCTTGAATTGTACCATAGAGGAAAGCACTTTTGATATCCATTTGGAACAATTTCATGTTGTGGTTGACAGCAAAGGCCAGGAACAATCTTATGGCTTCCAATCTTGCACCACAGGGGCGAATGTTTCATCATAATCAATCCCCTCTTTCTGTCTGTAACCTTGAACCACAAGCCTGGCTTTATTCTTGACAATAATGCCCCTTTCATCAGTTTTGTTTTTGAAGACCCACTTTGTGCCGATAGGGCTTACATCTTTTGGCAGTGGTACAACCTCCCATACTTGTTGTCTTTTAAACTGTTGGAGCTCCTCTTGCATGGTTTCTACCCAGCTGTTGTCTTTCAGTGCCTCTTGGTACTTGACTGGCTGATGGAGTGATAGAAAACCAGCAAAAAGACAAATGTTTTGGGTTTGGCTTCTTGTGAGCACCCCTTCATTGATGTTGCCAATGATTTGATCAGGTGGATGAGATCTCAAGAAGATTAAATCTCCTTGGTATGGTATGATGGCATTTGTTGGTGAAGGCTGCAGATGTGTATCATCTGAGCTAACCGCTGCTGGTGACTTTGAGGATCCAGCAGTGGCTTCAAAAGGTGGTGGAATAGGAGGTAATGGTGTGGACACATGCTGACTTTGATCCCCTGTTTGAGGACTTTTATCAACAGTGCTTGATGACCTGGAAGCAGTGGTTAAGGGGCTACTTTGGTCAACAACTGTTGACGTAGCAGTGGTTGAGCTTTGACAGCTGTTTTGAACATCTGATGCTCTTCCCATTCTGACAGACTTTTGAGGGATGATGATTTCATACCCATAGTCTGGTGTTGAATCCTCTGATGGACCTGCACTGTTAGTCTTGACAGCAGTATTTTCAAAAGTGAATTTATCAAGATCAAACAAATCAGCAGGATTTGCTGGGATTTTCATTGATGAAAGTTCATTGAACTTTACATTCAAGGTCTCCTCCACTGCTTTGGTCCGTGTATTAAACACTTTGTTGGCCTTGGCAGTGGTTGAGTATCCCAGATGATAACCACAATCAACTTTGGCTGTAAATTTTGAGATGGAATCTTTTAAGTTCAAAATAAAGCATGGGCAGCCAAATACCTTGAAGTATGAGATCAGTGGTTTGATTTTATACAGAATTTCATAGGCAGTCTTTTTGTGCCTAGGTTTTATTAAAACTCTGTTTTGGACATAGAAAACAGTGTTTACTGCCTCTGCCCAAAAAGTTAAAGGCAAACCTGAGTCAGCAAGCATGGTCCTAGCAGCTTCAATCAGTGTCCTATTCTTTCTCTCAACTACCCCATTTTGCTCTGGTGTTCTAGGGATGCTGTACTGCCTTACGATCCCTTTCTTCACACAGAAGGCACCCAACCCCTTATTTTTGAATTCTGTGCCATTGTCACTCCTAAAGACTTTTACTGGAAGGTCAAATTGCTTTTCAACCTGTGTCACAAAGTCTTGCAAAATGCCTGCAGTCTCATCTTTTGAGTGTAAAAAGAAATTCCATGTAAACCTAGAGAAGTCATCAATAATAACCAAACAATATCTCTTCTTTTTGAGACTCATGACTTGAACTGGGCCAAACAAATCCATGTGCAGCATTTGCAAACACTGGGTTGTTTTGGACTCTTCAATGGACTTAAAGGAGCTTTTATGTTGTTTTCCTTTTAAACAGGAAACACAATGCTTAGAACATGAAAATAATTTTTGTGGTAAGCCTCTTACCAGGCCATTTTTTGAAATTTCAGTGATTGTCTTGAGATTTGTGTGCCCCAGTCTTCTGTGCCAAAGTTCTGACTCTTTGTTAGAGACAACTGAGAACAGACAGGCATCAGTTCTGGGAAACTCTTTAGACATATCAACAACGTCAACATTGCCACTTCTTTGAGCAACAAGTTTTGTTTTTCTAGGTTTTATTATTGCTTCAATCTTTTTAACCATTTATGGTCCAACAATCCTACAACACTCCTTTCTGAAAAATGACCCATACCCCTTATCACTCATTTGTGAAACACTCAGGAGGTTGAATTTCAGATTGTCTATCAGATTGACATTTTCAAATTTTACATTTCCAGATTGCACTGTACCAGACCCCAGAACTTTCCCTTTACTATTATTCCTAAAGGATATATCACCCCCTCCATGGATTTTGAAATCTTTGAGTAGGGCTTTACATCCTGTCATGTGTCTGGAGCCTCCACTATCTACATACCAAAGGCTATCTAAGCATGCAGAAGCTCCCTGCACATGAAGTAAAAGGATTAGTTCATTAGGGTTTCCAAAGCCAATAAGGCTTTGGATGGGGTCTCAACTGTGTCAGGGATGGATGCAGATTGATGGACAGTGGTTAGGTCAAGGGTTTGGACAGTTTTAGGACTGTTTCTTTCTAACCACTGTTGGGGGTCTTGCCCAATCACCTGTTGGTACCCAAAGGGATGTCTGTTCACTTTTGGTTTAGAGGTCCTTTTGTAGGTCTCATAAATGTGTGGGACCCTTGGGTATGGTGGTTGTCCCTTACCTATTTTGTATTGATTGGCAGGGGGTGCATCAGTAACCTGAACATCTCTTTTGACAGATGTTTGGTTCAGCTGTTTTGTGACAGCTGTTTGAACTGGCACAAACAGTGGTTGGTTCTTGGTGAATTTGACAGATGATGTTGATGGACTCAAGGATGTTTTAGCAGTGTACTCATTCTTTTTCACATCAAAGTTTTTGAGATACACACATGCTTGAGTTTTGTGGTTTGTTTTACCACATATGGTGCAGCTTTCAGCAGGAACAATGACACTTGTTTTATTCGGATCATATGCTTTTAAATGGAAACAATCTTTTGTTAGATGATTCCTTTTCTCACAAAATTCACAAAACAAGTTATTGATCTTTTCTCTCTTCTTTCTCTTTTCAGACTCCTTTGCAACAGTGTTTTTAACCTCTGTTGGGATGTCCTTGAGAGGAATGACTTTTGCTTTTGGTGCTTTAACACCATCAGTGGTTGCGAAATCCATGGGTTTAAAATTTTCAAGAATGTCACACTCGTCAGACCATGAAGGTTTAAATTGGTATTTCTCAATCTCCTCAAAAGTAGAGGATCCCACTGGTCTGTCAAGTGTGATTTTGTTACCAAGTTTATCAGTGATTTTCACTTCTTGGCCATTCTTGTTTGTGGGAATGAATTATGTGGTTACATCAGTGGTTTGAACAGATTTTTCAAAAGCAGTGTTTTCATCATCATGTTTTCTATAACCAACACCAAATTTCACATTGCTTTTAATCTGTTTTTCAAACATTACCTCATATCCTTTGCAGGATTCCACCCATTTTTCACATGTGATTTGGGTAGACTCTAACTCCTTTTTGCAAACTTGGTATTTTTCTACCATAGTTTGGAGTTGAGTTTTGGTTATGCTTTGCTCTTCTTTAAGACTGCTGATCTCTTTATCTTTTTCAGCCAATTTGTTTCTAAGTTCTTTTAATGACTTTTCAAATTTGACTTCATCAGTTAAGATTTTATCCCTAAGGTTTTCATTTACCTCTTTGATGTTAGCAAATGCAATAATGCACTTGTCTGAACACAGTTTTTCAAGAACTTGAGGTGATACCTTGGCAGCAGCCATCATGGCACAATCACATTGATGATCCTCTTCATCATCAGCTCTTACTTCTTTCTCACCTGCTTTCTTCTCTTTCTCTTCTTCTTTGTCTTCTTGGGACCAGGGGTCTGTCAGTGGTTCAATCAGGGTTTCTGAATTTTCTCCCAGCAGTAGTTCCCCAGCAACTGTAGTAATGTCACACCCCGATTTCCACGTGTCACCGGTGGGCCCGGTGGGGAGTATCGTGACGTCATGGTTGGTAACATAATAGTCAAACAAGACAATATTTAATATGCACAGCGGAAGCAATTAAAAATAGATATAATTCAACCGAATTTATTATTGTAATATCAAATGTCACAATATTCGGAAGTTTATCCACAGAGGGATCGAAAACAAAATGGAGACAATAGTTCAACAGACTTTAGGCATCTTAAGCTTGCGAGACTTCTATGATGCTAAGGAGACATCCAGCCAATTACGCTTAGTACCTGCATTTAATCTTTTTGGGAAAATACGTCAGTTTACACTGGTAAATACATTCAACTGACTCATTTTGAAAATGATTGAAAATTGATTTGGATGCACGTGGCATAAACATTTTTATAACTTGATTAAGATGCACAGAGGCAAAATTAATCTTTTATAACTTGGGGCAATTATTTAAATATATAATCTTGCGAACGAATTGCATGTTCCTTATGTGTTCAGTAGCCCGGATCGTGTCCGGGTTAAAGATCAATAGACACACCACATTATTCTTTTGTGCACTGACGGGTGTACGCCTACACCCCGCTCTTAAGTCGTGGCCATTTCGTAAAATGTTGCCAGGGATATCCGGGACATGGTCATTAACCCCCCAAAGGCTTTTAAGCAAAAAAGACTGTTTAAACGAGCCGATCAAATTATTCAATTAACCACCTAAGCGATGGAAGATTTGATGCCCGACCAAGCGGTATTTTATATACCGTAACCCAAGCCCGTATAGGGAAAATAAGTTAAAAGTATTTACCTGAGCAAAGTATAATTCACAATAAGCAAATTGCAAGTAGCTTTTACTGGTCCTCCTAAATTGCAAGTAGTATAATTCACAATAAGCAAATGGCAAGTATTTACCTGAGCAAAGTATAATTCACAATAACCTATTAGAATCCTAACGGGTCTTTAGTTAAGCTTAAGCTTAGACCGGTTAGTTTCAAAGATACGGTCCATACGCACGATTAAGCGAAGACCGGATAGAATGTGATTTAGACCCGACAAGTTCAGAGACTTGTTTAATATGGGTATTTCATTCACACTCTGGATTTTGAGATAAAACCGATAAGGTTTGACCCGTTTAGGCTAATTTATGTAAACTAGTTACATAAACCGAACCGAACGCGTAATAAGCGTAACGGGTATACATATGAGCCATTTACAGGTTTCCTAAGTTAATATGCCCCAATTATGTTGTGACATCAGTAAGATGTCTTTTATTATGCCCGAAATGAATTTAAACGCAAACTATGCCCCGTAGGGGTAGTTTGGTCATTTAAAAGTTTATAAAAGAGTTTAAGTGTTTAACTGAGTTACAGGTCTGATGTAATCAGCAAACATACTCAATTTGATAAGTTAAAACAGTAGGGTAAAGTATATATGTGAAATTTATCAATTATAACCAAACTATGCACCGTAGGGGCATTTTGGTAATTTCACACAAGCCGAAAAAGCTCAAAACTGAAGTATGAGTTTATCAACCTTTGCTTACTGTTAAAAAATTATAATTTGCCTAAAATATCAGTAGGTATCAACCCGTGTATGTTTAAAATAGTTTTAGTACATACTATGCGTTAAAAACGCTTAATAAGGCGATTAGGAGCCATTTCCGGGTTCTATACCTAAAGCTGATATTTTTACCTTTCCAGAAGGCTCAAAATAATTTATTTATCATTTGTAATCAGTAGCAAAAGGTTTGGAGTCGTTTAGATATGTAAAACTCATTTTATGGCCCGTAAGGGCAAAACCGACAATTACCGGATTAAGCCTACGACTATGAGTTATGCTCATCCTAAAATTAACTAAAAATCTTTAAAAATCCCAAAATAATATATTACATCAGTGGGTAATGATTTTGGTATCAAAAAGTGGGCTTAACTAGGCTATATGCTAATTACGCCGTTTAATTAACAAAAGGCTTTCAATTTACGCTAATGAGCATAACTCTTATTCTACACCTCAAACTGATGTCAAACTTCGCATACAAGTTTATATATCAGTAACTAAGGTTTCTACACTTTTACATTTCCAAAAATCACGTTTTATGGTAATAAGGGCATAATGGTCAACATATGGGCAATTAACGGAATCATGCGCATTAATTGGTTAACTAATGAACCATGGTGTATAATCACAGAGGGTTATACTAGCATGTAACCTGGTCCAAATGAAGCTATTAGGTATTTCTAAATCATACCAAAACGGGTCAGAACTGAAGTCAAAGCAAAAGTCAAAGCTTTGCGACTTTCGGTTCCGAACCGGGACTAAATAGCAAATTGTCGGGTTGAACATGTTTAGACACATTCTTACACTAATTACCAAGTTATAATAATGATCAAACAGGTTGTATGTGTTCTACATTGCTAATCATGCATAAATTAGAATTTAAACATTCTGTTGACTTTTTATTAGCAAGTTTGACCCGACATTTGACCTAGTTAGAGTGGGAATCAGGGGGAACCCTTTTGAGGTTTTATTACCCACATAATTACCTACTTAGAGATACTTTTAATTCGAGATTTGACTGAGCCATTATTAATTAATCTCGAAGTCCAACCGTAATTACGATGGTTTGACTTTTAGCTAAATAACTAAGCTAAACTCAACTAAAGCAGGTTAAGCAAACTTACAAGTGCCTAATGGTTGATTAGGAAGGCCTGGAAGGTGCTCTTGTGCTCCACAATTGATCAGAAGATGTTTGAGGAATGAATGATCAAAGTGTTGAACTTGTGAGCTTTATATAGTGATCAAGGCTCCACAACATGTTGACAAATAAGTCTACTACTAACCATAACCTTCCCACAGGTGCCCTAGATGTTTAGGGGTTGTTTAGGGGTCAAGAGATATGTGGAAAATCGTTTAAAAGTCGAAAATTGCGCTTAAAACAGGCAACAGCCGGTTTCTGTCGCTGGGCACTACCTTACGGACCTCAAGATCCCCAGTGTTGAGGTCCGTAAGCCTAACATCAGGCTTAAAAATCTGTTGTTCTTTGGTGTTTTGAAAGGGCAACCACTTGTTTCGAATTTGGGACATTATTTATCAGATTGGGGCCTCTAAATTGTGCCTTAAACAGTTACATACCCTACCACTTTGGTATGTTTCATTGAATCCTTATTGAAAGTCCCGAACAAGAAGGTTTACCGTAGAAATTTCCGTAGGACCCTATCTTGCACTTTGAATTCAACTATTGCTCACAAATTTCTGGATTTAAGATATATTAGATGTTTAAGGTATATACACTTGGGTCTTGGGATTTATAAATGAGGTCGTTCAGAGGTGAAAATTAACATGACGCCACTTTTAAATCCTGCCAAAACATCTTTATTAAATCCGGATTTACAACCCTTTTTGTCTTACATGACACGTGTCGCCACATTATAGGACGTGAATTTTCGAGGTGTTACATCCTCACCCCCTTAAAATAAATCTCGACCCGAGATTTACTGAAACAAATGAGGGTATTTTTCTTTCATCGTGGACTCAACCTCCCACGTGTATTCGGGTCCTCTACGGGCATCCCATTTGACCTTTACAATAGGCACATGCTTCCTTCGAAGCTTCTTAACCCGTCGATCCTCAATCGACAAGGGTTTTTCAACAAATCTTAAGCTCTCGTCTATAAGCACATCTGTATGTGGTATGACCAGTGATTCGTCAGCGAAACACTTTTTTAGATTGCAGATGTGGAACACATTGTGAATTCCACTGAGCTCTTCAGGTAAGTTTAATTTATAGGCAACTGACCCGACACGTTCTGTGACAACTCGAGTTTCCGACTTTCACTTTCGCATTAAATGCACGTTGACTTTGACTGTTTAGTTGTTTGATTTGTTGACTTGTAATATACACATGGTGATATGATGAAACGTAGTGTGTTTGCATGTTTATGTGTTTGATTGTATAACTGGAAATCTGTTGATAACTTAAACTTAAACTGTTAACACTTGAACAACCCGACGAAACACAAGTGTGTTTCGCCAAACACTCTTCGACGAAACAAGAGTGTGATTCGCCACACATAGCTCGACGAAACAGATTTGATTCGCCGAGCCCAGATTCGCCAAAGCCCAGTATAGGCCCAAACCCTTATGCGTGACTATATTAGTTTAGGTTGTGTACTTAGAACGGTTACTAAAAACTCTCAAACCCTAGGGCTTATCATCTAACGACGGCAACCTGGTGACTTCGAAATCCTCGAAGAAAGATCAAGCTATTTCCTCATTCATTGTGGTTAGTGTTAATTATTACCCTGCGTTGTTATTTGATCATCACGTGTCGCCTGCTACTGCGTATTTATTGTCCTCTCAATGTCCAAGCATAATAGTATATGTAGTATTGATCATTGTGACTTGTTTGGGATAATGATTATTGATATCATAAGTTGTCGGCCATTGTATATTTTTGGTCTAATAGCATCGTCTACAATACTCCTTCATATTGTGCTTGCATGTGTTTGTCAGAATTTATGTGGATAAAATGGTGAGTAATTGCCGGCTAGATGATTGTAAACTGACCCACCTTAAAATCGGTCCAATAGTGTGTGATTAATGTATTCTATGTCATGATAGAATAGGTAGTCATGATTATGTGATTTGATTCTGTTAGATGATGATTGTATGTTGAGCGATTTCTGTATGATTACTGATTGATGTGGTAACGGTTGTTCATGATCATTAGGGTTTCTATGTTGATTGTCACGACCCCCGACCCACCCTGGACGGAATCGGGAGTCGCGAACAGCCCAGTGGTACCGGTGATTATTTTGAAAACGTTGCAGCGGAAATTTCATCAGGACCGTGAGTTAGGAAAAATATCAGAGTTTATAAACACCGGATTTTATTTATTTAAATAGATGGGATAAACCCATGTTTTACAATGGTAGCTTTAATAAAGATAAATTTGATTATATAAAACAATATTTCTAAATTTTGATTTATTTAATAAAATAAGCCACTTCTTGATGCCTTTCAGTGCCGTATCCATCTCTTACTCCAATCTACTGTAATTACCTGAAAAATGTTTTAAAAAGGTTTTGTCAGCGGGAAATACTGAGTGAATCATTCTATTTACTAAAATGACACATTTGTTATAATTTACAGTATTAAGAATGATTACAATGTTTCTGATATCAAGCCAACTACCCACGATATTTGTCACTCGACCCATTGGCCCATTCGTCCAATGGTGTCTGTGACTATGGTCATATCCCCCATTGGCTGCCCCAATGGTGACGATTATCAAGTAATGTATACAAAACCCCACATACCGGCTGTAATATGGTGATTACATAAACTTAATCCCTGTAATTATAACTTTGAAATAAATAGGGTTTTGTAAATAGATTTGATAAAAAGAGAGAATGACTCACAAATAATCATGCAGATTCATACGGACAGAATTTAGTCTACAGATAAGCCTTGATATATTGCAGATTTATACAGGCAGGGCTTAGCCTATTGATTTTGCCTTGTAACCTAGTGCATACGAACTAGGTAGGTAACTTAATACAATAATTACGATAACTCACGAGATCAAATCCTCACAATGAACGACAAAGTGCAATACTTCATCCATCGAATTAACGATGATCCGTCAAATTAATGACGAACGACAAAGTATAATACTTTATCCATCGAATTAACGATGATCCGTCAAATTAATGACGAACGATAAAGTATAACCCTAGTGTGGGCGGCACTTAAACATCCATTGGATATATTGATCGGTCGGAAAATGAATCGTAATAGCGATTAAGTTAATACCCTGTATCGTAGCAGCACCCCCCTACTAATTAGTGTTTTTGAGAGTAAACAGAGCATAACTCGGCGCACAAAGTGAATTTCTTCGTCGTTCTGAAGCCAGAATTCAAGTCCCAAACTCCTGTATTTATAGCCGAATTTTGTACCTTAGGCGGCCCGCGTGAGTTTTAAGCTAACTTGAGGCGGCCCGCGTAAGAACTATTTTCATGCATAGGGTTGCCACGTGTGGGACTAGCTCAGCTGAGTCGACGGTTTCTGAAAATTCAACTTGGACAGCACGTAATTTGGATAATCGTTAACTAGGATTTACCCCCCCCCCCTGAGTTTTAGGGGCCCTAATCCTGATTCTGAAAATTATGAAAATTTTAGGGTTTGTTCAGAATCACTTGGGTGTCTCAATTAGGGTTTCCATTTTGACTAATTAATTTAATAATTATGACTTTTGATGAGAGTCGTTACATTCTCCCCAACTTAATAAAAATCTCGTCCTCGAGATTTATTGGAATAAGTAGGAATACTTTTTCTTCATCTTAGATTCCAGCTCCCAAGTGTATTTGGATTATTATATTTCTTTTGGAATTATGTCACATTTTAGTTAATAAAAATAATATTAGGGTAGATGACATAGAATTAAAATATCAAATTTTGTGAATACGAGTTGTACCATAAGTAGGATTCAATGGTTCAACTGAATTAGTTCAAGAAATCGATGACCAACGAATGAGATGAAATGATATAATTTCCAAGATAACTAGGTTCAAGCCAAAGGATATATGATCAAATGAATGGAAAGGACTTTTAAAATCAATGAAATTCTTTGTCAAAAGGAAGCTTACTTTGATTAGCAACTGAAGAAGATTTAGAATTGACAGATTTCAAATGAAATAAAAGCATGAAAATGATTTGTCAAATATTTATGATATGAGAAAATCAAAGTGTTGAGATGATTGAATTGTAATGATATACCAAAAGACAATAGAGTTAGTGTATCTTTAAAGTTTCAAGTTGTTTTAATTGTGAAACAATGTGATAGTATACTTTTAGTGACCATATTTTCCATACTATATACTAGAGATTGAAATATAATGAGAACAAATTGTATTGACCTTACCAATATAATATATATTATTTGTATTCTTGTTTGAACCGTATCTTATATATCAAATATAAATACTATGTAATATATTATTGGTTACATATTTTTACTATATGTAAATGGTTACTTCTTTTAAATAAATACTATTTTAGTATTTTTACCATACTTTGTAAAATAACTATGTAATATATATTACAAAATACCGTAATTTATGTTACAAAATATCATTTTGTAAAAGAAATCACTATTTAAAATGAAAATTGTAAATAAAGGTGTAAAAATATTTATTGTAATAAATATTTGGTAAATATATAACATTTAATGGGTCGATTCTATTTGATTACTTATTTCCATTTTGAAACCATATAACGTTGTGAATGTAAATGTTGTAAATAAGTGAAAATGGAAATTATTCTTATATATTATAATGTTCTCCTAACCCAACGTAGTTAATGACTACCATATTATTCTTATATGATTATTTTCTTTACAAAACATGTGATAGACAATTTATATAATTTTATTCGTCCCTCTAATTCTTTGAAATATAATTAAAAAATATATATATTTTTTTATATATAATTAAGATTCACTAAATAAGTATGATGACTTAATTTATATATTTTAACTAGTTATTATTATGAGTGGATATTGGTTAGTGCTGCCTTGTTTAAGCATAGGTGATCAGTCCATGCCTAATTAAGGCTAGGCTATCCAATACCTACCCTTGATAATAATCCTAGTAAAAATAATACCAACACTATTATTATTAATATTTTCTTAATAATAAAACTGATATTAGTAATACATAACTAAACATACACTTAAATGGAAAAATTTCTAATAAAATGGTGAAACTGGCCGTCCCCGGGATCGAACCCGGGTCTAGGCCACACCCTTTCGCGCATCTAACCAACCGAGCTAGGTGCCTAGTTTATGAAATTTCCATTTTGGTTAAATATAAGCATATGTACAATAAATTCTGTACTTCTTATTATAAGTCACCTACTTATATTGATTAAGTATTTACTTATCCTCCTTATGGTGACTAATAAGAATATAGTAATACTATTAGGTAATCACTTATGTAAGTTTCTATATATAAAATAAATTTTATATATTGTTTTTCGATTGAAGATGTTAAAGTAATAATTTATCACGAAAGGCTAGATTGATGTTGTAAAAATCATTTAAGAGATATATTAAAATATGACAAGAATTTGTGTATCATTATCTTATCACATGATTTGTGTTAAGATAACTTTTATAAATATCCGTATATGATATATATAAATGAGATTAGTGCAAGCTTTAAATTTTATGAAAATGTTAGTACAAGGTGATCGTGATCAAAGAAATGATGAAGTCGAAGACCAAATAAGCATTTTATAGTTCTAGAGAATTGAAGTGTTTGTTGGAGAATATGATAGCTTTAAATCCATCATATGGGAATTTGAAATGAATATGAGCAAGTTCAAGCAATTGAACTTGGTTTAAACATAATGAGTTTTAATAAGATTGGACATGGTCACAATAAAATCATGTAAAGAAATTTGAGTTTTTCAAGAACTTCATTGACTCGATATCAAAGAGTTATCATTTTGTAATAATGCGGAGTACAGTACCAAAAATCAAGTATAACGAAATGATATTTGAGTTTTGATAAAATAATAAATTGGAATGAAACCCTTCAGTGGTCTTCATAGATTAAACGAACCACATGCGCAACAAACGGTGCATGTGTAACGTGTGGATTTACCAAGAAATGAAATGAATCAATATTCGTTACTATGAAATAAATCCTCCTGGTATGATGACCGTTTAGGAAAAGTAGAAATGCGAAAATCAACTTATTATATGCAGAAGTCAGAATTTTCAACAAAAGAATTATAAGAACTTCTATCTGGAATTTCGAGTGATAATCGTTGTTAAGTGACATTACCAGGAAATGTCGAATAAAATGAAATAGGGAATTTGCAAAAGTATATGACTCATTTTTCAGTGCTAATACCTATGACTCCGATTAGACTCTACACTGATGGTGGTGAAATCTCGTTCTAGCGTACCTTAGAGATATTCATTTTGTAGGATCATGTGGCAAAGTGCCTTTTTTTTTTTTTGTTTTTTTTTTTGATTAGTAGTTCTTCTTACTGACGGAATTTTAACATTGGTGTCATCGTGCCCAATTTATATTTTCAAAAGGTCTTGCCTCGAAAGTTGTGTGTAATATACTTCAACTTCTGTGGATTTATAATTTAAATTTTCATGTGTTTTCTTGTACCGTATCACAACTTTACATGCTTTTTACTTGCATTAATAGTTTATGGTAACGTGTTAGAAATTCTTTACACTTTCGATAGTATTTCAACTTAATGGATTTCCTTTGTTTATTTTATTACATGAGCTATGAGACAGATGATTAAACGAAATAATGTTTGATATCGGAAAAGAGATTCCTGAATAAGAATTCTAGACACAGATACTGGTGCTTTATTCTTAATTGACTTCTGGAATTTCTTATAGATATACATATCTATATAATCATATATTTCACATGCTGAAATAAACATACCATCTATCAGGTCAATGTATTTAACAAATTCATATTTCTAAAAAAAATCAGTCAGATATCAGATCATGATACTATTTAGGGAAATCTTGTCACTTGCTGACATATTATATACCTTCTTACCCGGTTCTTGCCGGAGAGGTAATTTCAGTATATCCGGACAAACTGGAGAGTCTGCTACATTATACCCAGTCTTGCCGGAGAAAATTTTCCATTTCCCATAATTAGTATCTTTTCAAAAAGTGCCTATCTTATTAGGGCTTTTATTCAGAATTAAGGAAATTTGTATTTCCATAACATATCTTATTATTATATTGATCACTAAACGATTCCTGTGACAGTGTCAATTTGATCATTCTTTCAACTAGTAATTCTAATCATAACACTGTTGATCATTCTCTCAACTAGTGATTCTGGACTTAGTTGTCCCGTGATATTACTTTATCAAATATATTACTTATGGCACACCAAAATCTATCATATTTATTTACACAAATACTTAGCTTATCGTGAAGCTAATACTAAGGCATCTTTTCTTAAGTTCAAGTCTAAATGCTACCAGTTAATAGCAATCTCCTAACTCTTTTATATAAATTTAGGTATTATTATTACAACACCTAAAGGCGTAAAGCAGTGGCTCTTTGAGTTGGCTCTGATACCACCTTCTGTCACGACCCCCGACCCACCCTGGACGGAATCGGGAGTCGCGAACAGCCCAGTGGTACCGGTGATTATTTTGAAAACGTTGCAGCGGAAATTTCATCAGGACCGTGAGTTAGGAAAAATATCAGAGTTTATAAACACCGGATTTTATTTATTTAAATAGATGGGATAAACCCATGTTTTACAATGGTAGCTTTAATAAAGATAAATTTGATTATATAAAACAATATTTCTAAATTTTGATTTATTTAATAAAATAAGCCACTTCTTGATGCCTTTCAGTGTCGTATCCATCTCTTACTCCAATCTACTGTAATTACCTGAAAAATGTTTTAAAAAGGTTTTGTCAGCGGGAAATACTGAGTGAATCATTCTATTTACTAAAATGACACATTTGTTATAATTTACAGTATTAAGAATGATTACAATGTTTCTGATATCAAGCCAACTACCCACGATATTTGTCACTCGACCCATTGGCCCATTCGTCCAATGGTGTCTGTGACTATGGTCATATCCCCCATTGGCTGCCCCAATGGTGACGATTATCAAGTAATGTATACAAAACCCCACATACCGGCTGTAATATAGTGATTACATAAACTTAATCCCTGTAATTATAACTTTGAAATAAATAGGGTTTTGTAAATAGATTTGATAAAAAGAGAGAATGACTCACAAATAATCATGCAGATTCATACGGACAGAATTTAGTCTACAGATAAGCCTTGATATATTGCAGATTTATACAGGCAGGGCTTAGCCTATTGATTTTGCCTTGTAACCTAGTGCATACGAACTAGGTAGGTAACTTAATACAATAATTACGATAACTCACGAGATCAAATTCTCACAATGAACGACAAAGTGCAATACTTCATCCATCGAATTAACGATGATCCGTCAAATTAATGACGAACGACAAAGTATAATACTTTATCCATCGAATTAACGATGATCCGTCAAATTAATGACGAACGATAAAGTATAACCCTAGTGTGGGCGGCACTTAAACATCCATTGGATATATTGATCGGTCGGAAAATGAATCGTAATAGCGATTAAGTTAATACCCTGTATCGTAGCAGCACCCCCCCTACTAATTAGTGTTTTTGAGAGTAAACAGAGCATAACTCGGCGCACAAAGTGAATTTCTTCGTCGTTCTGAAGCCAGAATTCAAGTCCCAAACTCCTGTATTTATAGCCGAATTTTGTACCTTAGGCGGCCCGCGTGAGTTTTAAGCTAACTTGAGGCGGCCCGCGTAAGAACTATTTTCATGCATAGGGTTGCCACGTGTGGGACTAGCTCAGCTGAGTCGACGGTTTCTGAAAATTCAACTTGGACAGCACGTAATTTGGATAATCGTTAACTAGGATTTACCCCCCCTGAGTTTTAGGGGCACTAATCCTGATTCTGAAAATTATGAAAATTTTAGGGTTTGTTCAGAATCACTTGGGTGTCTCAATTAGGGTTTCCATTTTGACTAATTAATTTAATAATTATGACTTTTGATGAGAGTCGTTACATTGATACTGTAACTGATCGGCATGATTGACGTAATTGATATTGGACGTAACTGATGTCGGCGTAACGGACTTGTTTGGCGAAACAGAACTCTCGGCGAAACAGAATGTGTTTCGCCAAGGGTAGTCAACGAAATAGAACTTTGTTTCGCCAAAGACATGAATGACGAAACAGGTCGTGTTTCGCCGAAGGGATCACGACGAAACAGAATGTGTTTCGCCAAGGGTATAAACGACGAAACAAAGGGTGTTTCGTCAAATGGTCAAACCGCACAGTAACTTAGTTTATTTCTGTTAGAGTTAACCCAGTTAGTTAACTGCTGTTAAATGCTATGCATGACTTGTACAATGTCGATTATGTGATATGTACTACTTGGTGATCATTGATTGTATCTATACGTGAACTTCGTGAATGCAAACTGATTTTGGTACACGTGCCTACTTTAGGGTTGACTGATTAAGTGTGAACAAGTAGTTAATCTTACCGAGCAAACCAAGGTGAGTTCACTGCACTTTTCTAAGCATGCGTCCCGGTGGTTTGGGACATCTGGTAAACGTTTCTAAAGGGAATACTGGGTAAACTGTTATTTGGGATGTTGGTTATTGAACACAGAATCGATCATCTACCGTGTTGCCTGTAAGGCAATGGGGTAACTAGTTGATAGCGCTATTAGGTTTGACACCCTCACACCGGGCCGTAAGGACGGGCGTGATCTAGTTACCTGGACATCATTACCAATGCTTGGTTCGGGGCATTGGGGTTGGGCACACTCCCAGGTTATATTGGGCATACTCCCATGGTATATATTGGACACACTTCCAGTATATAAGACTCTCCTACGTTAATAACAATCCCAAAACGAAACGATGAGTTGACTTAACAGATATCTGGTAACTACACACGTTAACAAAACCTTGAACTCACCAGCGTCGTCTGACACACTTGTCTGCATGCTTGCAGGTCGCTAGAATTCGTGACGTGGACTTGCTATCTGGGAGTGCTGGAGTGGTCATGGATCGAGGCTCTTGGATTAACTTATAAGTGAAACGTTGGTTTTGAACATTTACTATGAAACAATTGTTAAACGATTTACTATATGCTTCCGCTACACAACTCTTTGGGAGTAACCCTATGTTTGATATTTTCTATTGGTAATTCATGACATGTTTTATTTAAATATTTATCATTGGTTCAATGTGATTGGTGGCTCGAACTCTGATGAGTAACACGCCTCGCGGAGTTCCCGCATGTGGTATTTTGGGGGTGTTACAGTTTGGTATCAGAGCCACTGGTTATAGCGAACTAGGTTTTAAAACGTTTTATAAAACCAGACTATAACCGAATACCTTCGAAGAATCGATCATGACACTCAGTTCCAGATCGCAAGGTTCGTCTTCTGTTTAGTTTATGCATTACTTCCTTAGTAGTCACACACTCATAACTTGCATGAAACGATACACTTGATACTATGGTGACTTGATAGTGTGACACTACTCTTCGACTTATGTGAATTGTAAACTTGTGATACCAATCGTTGTGTTGTGTGAACGGGGGAAACTTCGAGCGCAAGCTAAGAGGCACTGAGATAAGCATGCAAATTGCCTTATTATTATGGGTGCACACTTAATAATAACGTGGGGTGCATGCAAGTCCCAGTGAGGCTTATCAAGCGTGAGAAGGGTTCTGCCTTATTATGTGTGAACTTGGTAGTACATAGATATCAACATGATACTTGATTTCTATCTCGTTTCGATTTCCTGAATCGGTTCATCTCTATATATAGAATCATGAGTGGACGAGGACACGGACGTGGCAACATTAACATGACTCAGGCTGAGTTGACTGACCTAATCAACACCCGTGTGGCTGAGGCTTTAGCAGCCTATCAAGCTGGTACGGAATGTACCAAGTACTCTTTACTCTTATATCGCGTACACGTCTTTTCACTCCTATAATGTGTTTCCTTTCATCCTTTAGGTCAGCAAGCGCATCCCCAGAACAATCAGCCTGTCTGTACGTTTAAAACGTTCATGGACTGTAAGCCACAGACCTTCACCGGGACTGAAGGGGCTGTGGGACTCTTGAGATGGTTCGAGAAAGCAGAGTCCGTGTTTGCTATATGTAACTGTCCCGCTGGGGACAGAGTGAAATATGCTGCGGGTACCTTGGCGGATGGTGCCCTAACGTGGTGGAATGCCCAAGTGCAGTTGCTGGGCATCGAGGCAGCGAATGCCACAACTTGGGATGATTTTAAAGAACTGATCAGGGAGGAGTATTGTCCTCGGGATGAGGTCCAGAAGTTGGAAAACGAGTATTATGACTTGAAGATGGTAGGATCTGAAGTCGAAGCGTATGTGAAGCGATCGTATGAACTGGCCGACATGTGCCCGAATTTGTCCCGGCCTATGTCTCGGAGGATTGAGTTATTCATCAAGGGGCTGCCTCCGCGTGTGAAGAGTTTGGTCACTGCAGCCCATCTCAATGATTTGACACAGATTGTCCGTTTGACCCACAAGATTATGGATCAAGAGGTAGAGAGTAACTCGTTACCACCGCGTGTTTCAACCACTACTGCTGCTGCACCCACTGCCACTGCGTCCGCTAATGATAACAAGCGGAAGTGGAATGATTACGACAAAGCATCTAGTGCGGGTCAGACTCAGAAAAGGCCAGACAACAATAGCAATCGCAGCATCAGCCAGTCGTCTTCTGTCAATCAAGGCCAGGGAGGTAGCCAAAGTCAGGGTTCGTATGTAGGGAGGAAGCCACGGTGTAACAAGTGTGGCTATCATCATTTCGGGCAGTGTGGACGGATATGTAACAGGTGTGGTAAAGCGGGCCACGAGGCCAAATATTGTAGGGCCCCACAGCCCAAACACCAGCAGCAACAGAACCAGCAGAACCAGAGACAGCAGGGACAACCACCCCAGCAGAATCAGGGCTTCAGAAAGGGGTGCTATCAGTGTGGTGACGAGGGTCACTTTAAGCGGGATTGCCCTCAGTTAAATCAAAACGCTAACGACAACAACCGGCCGAATAACAACAATGCTGGGAACAACAACAACAATGGCAACAATGGGGGTAATGGTGCTCGGGGCAGGGTGTTTCAGCTTGGGGCAGGGGATGCTAGGAATGACGGCAATGTTGTCACCGGTACGTTTCCTGTAAACAATCATATTGCTTCTGTGTTATTTGATTCTGGTGCCGATTGGAGTTATGTGTCCCTAGAATTTAGTCGACGATTGGGGATAACCCCAACACCCTTAGAAGTTAAACAAATAGTAGAACTAGCCGATGGTAAGACGATAGAGGTCTCGAATGTACTCTTCGGGTGCAAACTAGATCTCGTGGGTCAGGTGTTTGATATTGATCTCCTTCCCGTTACACTCGGTAGTTTCGATATAGTGGTAGGCGTGGATTGGCTGTCTAAGCACCAAGCGGAAATTTTGTGTAAGGAGAAGGTTGTGCGTATTCCTCTCCTCGACGGGGAGTCATTATTAGTTTAAGGGCATCGTAGTGGGGCTATGGTTGGTATTATCTTGGCCATGCATGCGCAGAAGTATCTACAAAAGGGGTATCCTGCAATGTTAGCGTTAGTTACTAACGCTTAGTCTAAAGAGAGAAAGATCGAGGATCTACCAGTGGTGCGAGAATTCGCTGATGTGTTCCCAGAGGAGCTACCTGGGTTACCTCCTCACCGTCAGGTAGAATTTCAGGTTGATCTGGCGCTGGGAGCGGCCCCAATTGCTCGAGCTCCATACCGGTTGGCCCCTGGGGAGTTACAGGAATTGTCTAATCAGCTGCAGGAATTATTGGATAGAGGTTTCAATCGACCCAGTTCTTCGCCTTGGGGAGCCCCAGTTCTGTTTGTAAAGAAGAAGGATGGGATATTCCGAATGTGCATCGATTATTGGGAACTCAACAAGGTAACCATCAAGAACCGATATCCATTACCACGCATCGACGACTTGTTTGACCAGCTGCAAGGGTCAAGCTTCTATTCAAAGATCGACTTAAGATCGGGATATCACCAGGTAAGGGTTAGGGAGGAGGATGTTCCCAAGACGGCTTTTCGAACGCGCTACGGACACTATGAGTTTTTGGTCATGCCGTTTGGATTGACTAATGCACCAGCGGTTTTCATGGATCTCATGAACCGCGTGTGTAAGCCATATCTCGATGATTTCGTTATCGTATTCATTGATGACATTTTGGTCTACTCGAAGAACAAGGAAGATCACGAGCCACCTACGACTCATCTTGGAACTTTTGAGAAAGGAACAACTGTATGCGAAGTTTTCTAAGTGTGATTTCTGGATTCGGGAAGTGCATTTCCTCGGGCACATCGTTAACGAAATGGGTATTCATGTGGATCCTGCCAAGATCGATGCTATTCGCAATTGGGCGGCACCAAAGAATCCTTCGGAGGTGCGACAATTTCTTGGTCTTGCGGGATATTATCGTCGGTTTATTCTGGATTTTTCTAAGATTGCTCAACCCCTCACCGCCCTGACTCAAAAGAAAGTTGTTTATTCTTGGGGATCGAACCAGGAAGAAGCTTTTCAGCTCTTAAAGCAGAAGTTGTGCAGCGCGCCGATTTTATCTCTACCACAGGGTACTGAAGATTTTGTGGTTTATTGCGATGCGTCTATTCAGGGTCTCGGCTGTGTGTTGATGCAGCGAGACAAGGTGATAGCTTATGCTTCTCGACAGCTGAAGGTACACGAGAAGAACTACACGACGCACGACCTGGAGTTAGGAGCCGTAGTCTTCGCGTTGAAAATTTGGAGGCATTACCTGTACGGTACCAAGTGTACCATCTATACCGATCACAGGAGTCTTCAATATATTTTCGACTAGAAGGAATTGAATATGCGGCAACATCATTGGATCGAGCTTTTTAATGATTATGAGTGTGCTATCAAGTATCATCCGGGTAAAGCTAATGTTGTAGCTGATGCTCTTAGTCGCAAGGAACCGAAACAGAAGCGTGTTCATGCCCTACAGCTTACTATTCACTGTAATTTACCTGCCCGGATTCGTTCAGCTCAGATTGAAGCGTTAAAGGAAGAAAATATCGAAGCTGAAGGATTACGAGGTCTACACAAGAAGAAGTTCGAGCAACGGTCTGACGATATCTACTACTTCATGGAACGGATATGGGTTCCTTCATTTGGTAATCTTCGAGAACTTGTGATGGACGAAGAACACAAGTCACGATATTCTATTCATCCAGGGTCTGATAAGATGTACCAGGACCTCAAGGTTTTGTATTGGTGGCCGAACATGAAAGCTATTATTGCCACCTACGTGGGTAAGTGTTTGACCTGTGCTAGGGTCAAGGCAGAGTACCAGAAACCTTCGGGTCTACTTCAGCAGCCAGAGATACCCATGTGGAAATGGGAACAGATCGCTATGGATTTTGTTACGGGGTTACCTAGAACACTGGCTGGGAACGATACTATATGGGTGATCGTCGACCGTCTCACAAAGTCAGCACATTTCCTAGCAATCAAGGAGACAGATAAGTATTCGCAGCTCGCAACAGTGTCCCTTAAAGAGGTGGTTTCTAGGCACGGGGTGCCGACTTCTATTATTTTTGATCGAGATCCTCGTTTTACTTCGGAGTTATGGCAGGCTATGCATAAGATGTTCGGCTCACGTCTCGATATGAGCACGGCTTATCATCCACAGACAGATGGTCAGAGTGAGCGTACTATTCAGACACTAGAGGACATGCTGCGGGCATGTGTTATTGATTTTGGGAAAGGATGGGAGAAGCACTTGCCGTTGGTAGAGTTTTCCTACAATAACAGCTACCACACCAGTATCAAAGCGGCACCATTTGAGGCACTGTACGGGAGGAAGTGCCGTTCACCTCTCTGCTGGGCTGAAGTGGGTGATAGTCAGATCACAGGTCCTGAGATGGTACTCGAAAATTCAGATATGATTGTGAAAATCAGGGAACGTATGG
>JARYGA010040062.1:0-29648 GCA_030545235.1 Helianthus tuberosus
TATCTTGACCAGATTTGGAGTGCCAGCTGAAATCATTTGCGACAATGGATCCCAGTTTATAAGTAAAAGGACTACTGACTTTTGCAAGAGTTGGGGAATCAAAATGATCACGTCTACTCCGGTACATCCTCAAGCAAATGGACAAGCAGAATCCTCAAACAACATAATTGTTAACAATGTGAAAAAGAGACTAGGGGCTAAGAAAGGAAGATGGGCAGAAGAGTTACCCTTTGTTTTGTGGGCAGATAGGACGACAGTGAAAAGTGCAACTGGCCAAACCCCATTTTCCTTGGTGTTTGGAGCAGAAGCGGTGATCCCGACAGAAATGGTGATACCTACAGCGAGATCCAACCTCCGGGATCCTGAGCAGAATCCTGAAGTCCTATGCCAGGAACTGGATACTATTGATGAGACAAGAGACGCAGCAAGGCTAAGGATGGCAGCATATCAACAGAGGATATCTAAAGCATATAACAAGAATATAAGGACTAGAAGATTTCAAGTTGGAGATTGAGTATTGAGAAAGGCTTTTCAGAATACTACTAATCCTGCTGATGGAAAGTTGGCTCCAAAATGGGAAGGACCCTATGAGGTTGAATCAGAATCAGGAAAAAGAGCATACATACTGACTCAAGAATATGGAGGGGGATATGCTACCGAGATCCTGGAATGCTATGCATCTAAAACTCTATTTCAAGTGAGTATGGAGTTTAAATTCTAACTCAGGATGGTATGGATTCTCTGCCTCTTTTATTAAATTTTAATATTATTTACTGTTTTGAACCCATTACTGACTTAAGCATCAGAGGGGTGTTAGCCAGGCTAACACCCACCTTAGCTTACAGTAGTTTTACAGTACATGCTTCGAGATATAGCTCCAGGATATACATTCAGGATACTTCAGAAGATTAGAGGATTGGCCCCCTCTCTCACGTCTAAGGGATCCTGATCCCTTCACAGGTTTAAAGGTATTCACCTTTCTTCTGAATTGGGTTTAGACACCCCACCTGGAGCGCAAGTTATTCGGGGATAGTTCAAGGTGGCGGGACCAGTTCATGTAAAAGTGGCTGACAATTTCGTTACTATTGGCTATATCCTGAATCCTAAAGGTATATGAGGATTGATCACCCTCTCTCACGAAAGGGTATTTTCATACTCTCTAAGGTTTAAAGGTTATCACCTTTCTAAGTCTTGGAGTTTATACACTCCCGCCTGTAGTGCATGAAAATTTGGGATTTTCCCCAGGATACTAAGGATTTATCTCCAGTATATTTTTGGGTTTAACCCCTGTAACACAAGAATTGTCTAAACAGTTGGAACTGATATTCAAAAATTTTCTAAGTGTTTATAGACTTCATGCACAGGGGACATTCCTTCTAAAGCAATTGTGTGAAGCTCAAAAGATCAAAATTGGGCTAAGTGTCTCGGACCGGGGACATCTTAGTGGGAAAAGTCGCAAAAGGGGTTGGAGTTTAATACTAGGGTTACACTCAATTCCTGGTATGATCTTTCCTTTGTGAACCTTACATGAATTGTTTAACTCTGTTTAAGGCTCAAAGCATCCTGATTAGGATATATCATTAAGATATATTCTTGGAATACGATTCAGGATATCCGGTTAGAATATCTGGGATACAATACTTAGATTTTAAAAATCAGAGTTAAAAATGATATCAAAACAAGGTTTATAAGTTCTAAGCAAACCATATTTTTCCTTTAAAAACCCTATTGTTCGAGATTTTGTAGAATAAACTGTTTTAAAGATATTGGTTCAGTATCCTGGTCAAGATATTTTGCAAAATTGAAATTCGAACTAAGCAACAAAAAATTAAAAGGCAACAACAAGTAAGTCAGAAGGTGGTATTATTTGAAAATAAACGTTGCCAGCCGATAACCAAAGGCTTCGTCCTAAAACCTAGGACCCATCCACCCTTGGTTATCAAATTGTTTAAATACGGGAAATAAAATGGTTCAAAGGAAAAAGAAAATAAAATTGTTCAAATAAGCGTAACTCTCAAATTTAAGGGAAATAAGTTTTAGGAGGCAGCGCCTTCTTCGTTCGTGGCATTTTCAGCAGCATCCGTCTCGGGATCAACCTGAGCATCCTTCTCAGCATCAGTTGGTTTTTCGACTGCCTTTGAAGATCCTTCAGCTGCAGGTTTAGCAGAAGTGCCGCCGAGGCTCCTTAGCTTTGTTTCCCAGGCATTGATGTCCCAAGAAGGACATTTGAAGCCCAGTGCTTTGGCTTCGTGGGCCATCTTCAGCCTGGCCTGGAGAAGGGAAGTGATGATGGAACTTTTAAGGCTTTCATAGTAGCTGATCATATCCTGTTCGTGTTGAGCATGGGCAGCATCAAGATCGGCTTGGGCCTGGAGAGTAGCTTTGTTGAGGGCGGCTTGGTGTTCTTGGGTCATAGCCTTGAACTTATCCTCGTAATGCCGAGATTTGGCGGCTGCAATCATACCCTGATCAGAGATGGTAACCTCGGCTTTCTTCAACTTGGATTCAAGCGTCTTGTTGAGCCCACATGATTCTTGATATAAATGAACCAGACGTTCGAGACCCTGCAAAGTAAGAGGACAGGTATTGGTTTTAATAAATACTTATGAGCGGTATAAGGTGCAGGATATGGCTCGAGGATATTAACCTGGTTGAGAAAAGAAGTCATGAATCCGCTTGCCTCAATGAACCCATGATTCTCATAGGGGAATGTATCAGAGATAACAGGAGAATCAGGCTCTTTCCTTTTACGAGAACTTGAACTCCGGGGCTTAGTAGCTGGAGAAGGTTTGGGAATGATGATAGCCTTGGAGCTGCTGGGCTTGGATGAGGCCGTGGCCTTGGGACTAGGTTCCTTCTTGATCTGGACCTGATCAGAATAACTGTCCAGCTCATCAAGGTCAAAAACCTCAGGGATCTTGGCTGGTGCTGCATAAAGGGAAAAGTCCTCCATCCTTATTACTCTTTATTATATTATATTACATTGGAATGCAAAAATACCACTCGTCGCATAATTTGAATCGTTTTTCACGTCAGTTCGAGTTTCGTCGTAATTAACCAAATAACGCGATCGTACGACCAAACGAACCAACATCCGTGATATTTCCAAGCATATTTCATGTCCCCTAGACTTTAACTTCATGGTAGAGCCTTGAAATTGGGTTAACGGGGCTTAAACGCGTCAAAAACCATCAAAACATGCTGCAGGGACTAAAGCTGTCAAAAATGAAACTTTTGAAGAAACAGGCTCCCTCATGCCACGCGCCAGACCCAGGTGTACCTGGCGCGCCACGCGACAACACCTGTTTTTCAGAATTTTCTAAAAACTTCAATTCAGCAGCTGGAACATGGTTTTAATCCTAGTTTTTCAATACATGGAGTTGGTTTAAGTGTTCCCCAAGCCCTCTAATGAGTGTGTAACAAGTGTAAGGTGATGATTAAGATTTTATTCACTCAATTACACTTGTCATTGATCCAAAGGTTCAAGAAATTCTATAAATACCCAAGAATTTTTCACTCCAACTTGCTCATTCATTCTTTTTCTTCTACATCTGCTCATTGGAAGCTCTCACACTTGTTGAAGGCTCCATTCTTCAGTTTTCTTTGTTCTTGTTCCAAGATTGGACCTCTTGTAAGTTTCTTTCATGCTTTGTTATGCATTTCAAGCAAGAAAGTCAAATAGTGTTTGACTTTCTGCTTTGACCATGAATTGGTCAATCAAAGTTCGTTTGAACTTTGCAACGTGAGCGTAAGCATGACGGTTATAGTCCCTTGTGACTATACCTACTGATTACCACGTTTATTAGACGTAGTGACGAGACATTGTTTTGGTCAAAATGCTGATTATGCACATTTTATGACGAAACTATTTTCGGGTATCAAAACACTTTGTTTTGATATCAAACCTGTTTTCTAACTTAGTCACTCTTAGTTTAGTGCTTACTTAGGGTCGTAAGTCAAGCGGTCTAAACAACCGCTTAGACTTTCGAACCCGACCCGTTTGGTAGATCATTAAGATCCGACCAAACATGTTTTGTGACCATAGTTGTATAGGGAATAACCTTCCGAGGTTATACCTTATGGTCACTTCGTTTAGTTAGTTGTATGATAGGTAGTTTATATGCCTTAGGAAAATGACCAAAATGCCCTTTTTATGCATAATTTCATTTTAAGCATATGTAACCTAAATTTTGACATCTAAACTGATTATGCAATATTATTAGATATGTTAAGGCATATAATACTTGTCATAGACTAGTTAGGCGGTCCGAACGCGCTTTTGCGCGAACGACACGTTAAAGCAGCGTAAACTACCTTAACGAGTCGTAACGGGTCATAAGCACTTAGGATAGGTTCCGACTTAGAATGTAGGCTTTGTTAAACTGTATCATATGAGTTCCAATACTCACTTATTTACGAGACCTCATTCTATCCGATCTTTCGATTTAGGTTCGGTTTATTAACATAGTTACCTATATTAGGTGTCGTTTGATTCCGTGATCCTTCGAGCTTTACTTGGTTGTTATTCCAGGACTATTAAGCAATATCAGGTGAGTACATAGTCCCCTCTTTTACCATTTTCAAATATCTTGGGGTGATACACATGTGCCTACTTGTTACTTTCGTGCTTTTCGTGCTTTCATGACATATACTTGCTATGTTAATTAGTACGCATATAGTACATGATTTCATTTATGCTTTGCTATGTATGTTGACTGAGCATGCTAGCACATTGATTTCATAAACACTTTTGTTACATATGTTTACTCAGCATATGGACACATTGATTTACATTACATTTCTGCTATGTATGTTTACTTAGCATGCTAGCACATCGATTTCATAAACATTTATACTTTTTACATGACATGCTTACATTGGTTTGACATTGGTATGTTTAACGGGACTAAAATACGTTCATTAACACTGATCACGCCGCTCGGTAGTATGTAGTGGTACTATAGGAATTTACAACTCCCATTCCTGGATTCCTAGGTTTGTTTGGAAGTAAGGAATGACAAAATCCGATATACATAATTGATAAACCTTTAACTTGTTAAGGGTTTATCCGTCAGTCGCAAGGCTTGAATGTATGCGATAAACACTACTGATTAATTGTTCTTATCAATAAAAGCATTGGTTTTTTTCAAAACATAACTTTTGATTCAAACATTTGTTTATTCAAAAACATTGTTTTACACATGACATTTGATTATACACTGACATATACATGTGGTTTGAGTAAATACTTTTTATTCACCATACAAAACATGTTGTTAATTGACATTTGCTAAACAAGACATGATTTACACATGACATTGAGACATTAAACATTATTATACATGAACATTTGACATAAGTTAAACAAGATATTTTCGTGGTTATTGGTAAATGATTTAAATAACGAGGCGTGTGTAATATGATAAAAGCATGGTGGATACGCCGCTGGTACTTCCTATATATAAGTACTTTTATGATATTACATATCGTGGCGTTATCTAAACCACTTCAACAAAGACATGATACATTTTATATAAATGACATATTTTCACAAGACATTGTTTTACAAACGACATATTTTATACAAACTCATTTTTACTTGGCTATTCACTTAGCCATGCACCTCTCTTTTATATCATTTGATTTTCATATCGATTTTCATATGATTTCATAAACGAAAACATTTTATAAGGTTCATGATGACATTTTGTTAAACATTTCTTTTAACTACAAGTCATGAATACTTTATCAACAAAACCTATGTATCTCACAGGCATTTTTATGCTGACGTACCTATTTTCACATGTGTTTCAGGTGCTGTTGTTAGATGATCATGATGCAAACATAGGATCGGACGAGGGCCTTAGTGACTTAAAACTATGAAAGACAGTTTAATTCATGTTATGCTTCTTAAATTCCTAGACAATGTAAACAATTTTAATTCAATAAAACAAAACTTCAATTAGCATGTGTTGTGAAACAATGATTCTGTTACTCCATTCCCTGACATTTCCGCCGTGGTTTGTTGTATTACGCGGTCGGGGTGTGACAGAAGAGTTGGTATCAGAGCTCATGGTTATAGGGAATTAGGTTATTAGTAATGCTTTGACCTAGTCTATAACCTTCATAGGACCCTAATGCGAGTTTACTTGCGTTTAGATTCTAAAACAATACCGTCAGCTATCTTTAGGTGACAACCACAACAAGAAAACAAAATACAAATCCGTTTTAAAAATCAATCATCTATTCTTAGATGATTTGTTATAAGGTTTTGAACCTTCAAAGTTTTCAAAATCTCGTCAAAGTTCGGGTCTTAATAATGTGAACATGTGCAATCTGGAAGGGTGGGTACCTGTACTGTGAGTTTTCTGTCTAAGGCTAGAGTGTTCGTACAAATCCGCATCACCGGACCAGTCACTCTTACCTGGGAATTCTTGGGGTGAGTGTCCACCTATAGGCTAAAGCATGTCTTCGCGATACATTGTTATGACCCGCTTACTTTGATTAGCCACAGTATCGTTGTCTGTTTTAGTTAACAAATAAATGGTTACAACCCTTATGTTTCGTCGATATTTCTAACGTTCAGTTATGATTATCCAATAACATCTCACTTGTTTCCTCCCATGTTTTCCACTATCTTTAGGATGCCTCTTCATCGCAGCGACACTCAAAGGTCCGAACGGGCTGCTACAATTGCCCAACAAATAGGTATAGTACTCCAGAGGACCGTTGAATTAGCTGTTGCCATGTCTCGTCTCAAGGATGAAACCACCCAAGAGACACTAAAGAAGACAAAATCCAAGCCTTCAAGAAAATCAAAGAAGCGTAAAGCTTCAAAGAATCTTACAGCGATTGCTCCAAATCAAGTGGGACCTATCTAGGTGGCAACACCACCAGCTAAGAAGCCATACAGAGGAAAAGCTCCTCTGTGTAATTGATGCAACCGTCATCATCTGAATCAAAAACCATGTCTCAAATGTACCCACTGTGGGCAATGGGGACATTTGGTCAATGCATGCCGTTTTGCTATCCAAAACGAATCTAATGCAAACCCTGCTGCTGCTCAAGCACCATACCCACCTGGATCGTGCTACAACTGTGGCGAGATAGGCCATTTTAGGAACAATTGCCCAAAGCTTGTCAATGCAAATCCGACCCGTGAATGAGCATTTGGATGATAGGAAGATGTTACTGCTTCAAAACAACTATGATTTTATGTTTTATTTCTTTTGTTTTCCAAGAACTCTGAAACAATTTGGTTGGTTTATAAATAAATCGTTATTCACAATTTTGATGTACACAAACAAATATGGTTACATATGTGTATGACATACCCCTACGATACCGACACCAAGGAACTATGTTCCTTGCAAGACAAACTACTCTTATAGTTCTCCCATTCATGTGATCACTCACGATCTCCACGAAAATCCTAAGTACTCGTTTCCTTCTAAGAAACAAAGTACAAGGTACAAGTTACAACTTTGGATGAATACTCAAAGTACCACTTTAAATCCTTGATTAGATATCTAAGGGTACTTTTCATAAGTCCTTCAATAATCTCATGCGATATGTCTATGTGCATATCATTACATTCTGGTTTTCATAACAACATACATAGTATATGTTTTCAAAACATCCTTCATGATTTTAAAGACATTTCATATGGTTTAAAAACATTTTAACATAGTATATTTACTAAATATACCAAGTGCATAAATTCAAAAACATTATCCATGTTTTTAAAAATCTTATACATGATTTCAAAACCATCTCACATGGTTTTAAAACATTTTATAAACATATCTACCCAATACACCTACCATATGATTTCAAAAGTATTACCTAAGGTTTCAAAAACATTAAACACATTTCCAAAGAACCCCATGCATAGTTTTCAAGAACACTCTGCTCGTATGTTGACTTGACGTACGTAGTACACAATCTCCAAATCCTGCTTCATATGTTGACCTAGCATATCTAGCACCTTAACTTCATGAACATTTTACCTCATGTATTGACTTAAGCACATCTAATACAAGGTTTCGAAACATCTCTCGCTACACGAATTCCAAAATCCTTATAGGATCTTCTTATCTTCATAATTAGATCCTTGTGGATGTTTAAAGCGCAAAATCATAGTCCTTAATTGGATTCTTTGTGTGCTTTAATATGTATATTATGATTCAATAAGGACAAAACCGAATTCCTATAAGATCTTCCTATCTTCATAGTTAGATTCTTGAGGATGATTAAAGTACTAATTGAAGTCCATGAATTGGATTCCTGGTGTACTTTAAATACACATGTACAAATCGATAAAAAGTTAACGAACAAATTAATAACAAGTTGATAACAAGTTGATAACAAATTGAGGACCAAGTTGAACAATTTTGTGATTATGTGATTATGTGTTTATGTGTTTTTGTGTGATCTGAATGTTCAAATCCTTGTAGAATCTCCCATATCTTCATATGAAGGATTCATAGAAGGAAATCCAAAGGTACTACCTTAAATCCTTAATGGGCTTCTATGTAATAGTTAAGACCGTTGGATTATAAAGTACTATTCCAAAGTTAAAGAGACCCCTTGGGTAGTCTGGTTAAAAAGATTGATTCGTTAATTTGGTTAATGATATCTTGTGATGATATAGTAGAAGAGACTCTTTAATGGTCTATTTAAAGAGATTATTTGTTGATCTAACTAAAAGGACCCTATGTTGGTCTAGTCACAGTCATGGCAGGTTTATTCATTTAATTTTCTTCCCCTACACATTATAAAATATATTGTGTGGAATGTGCAAGGAATTACGTAATTATGGATGCATACATAATTATGGAATTCGGTGCACAGAAACCACATCAAGTTTTGTCATGTGTAAAAACCTATAGTGATAAGAATAACGAAACATGAACAATGTAATGGGGGGCACGGTGGATACACCGATGGCGCTTCCTATATATATAAGTTTCCCTTCTTACATTGCAAGCATGACGTTATTTAAGTTACTAGAAGCTCAGGACCTTGACCAATGTTGTTTTATCTCTCCGACTTCAAGTTTCGAGCACACACAAGCTTCCTATAATAGCCTTCAAAAGAAATATTCTCTCTATCCGTTGTTCGAAACTCCAACTTCCTGTTGAATTCACACGCTCTCTACATTTTACTACAACAAGGACGTCATTTTGACAATTTCATGACACTCTTGAGGTTCGGTACAACCATACACAAACTCATTAGAATAGAGTTTAAATCTTCGGATCTAAACCCTTCCTTATAAACAACAGACTGGTATAAATAACAAAAGTTTGCTGGAAATCCAAACATAGCCCAGAGATTCTACTTAGGGAACAGAGGATTTATTTGAAAGCAAAACATCCACATCTGTTTTCACAAGTTTCCTCTAAATTAAATTTCGGGACGAAATTTCCTAAAGTAGGGGAGACTGTAACATTTGTGCCTCTACGACCATCATAAAATTACGAATCCAATGAAATATTGTGTTTCATTCTCGGGATTTGTACAATTACATATGACAATTTCACATTTCAATTCTTGTTCGATTTCAAACTCTAAATCGCTTTCTGGAAAGTTATACGCAAACTGATGCGTAAACATAATCAGTTTAACGCGACATACCCTCCGGAATAGCAATATATTCTTAACATACCTTAAATAACCTTTACATAACTAAGAAATAAGTTTTGAAGGGTTTGGTATGACAAAAACAAGTTTATTCGTTCGCAGGGACTATTTGCGACAAACTGCGAAAGTCTGCCGATTCGTATGGTAACGTACACTCTGGAACATGATCATAAGTTAAACATACCATAAATATCCTTTACATAACTTAGAAATAATCTTTGAGGGGTTCGGTGTGCAAAAATAAACTTATTTGATCAATAGGGACTAAAAGCGTCAAAAAGTGCATAAGTTTGCATTTACGCACATATCTTACGTTCTGAACATATCCAGGCATCCAAAAGTTTTTGTAATCATTAAAATATTTTATTCTAGTTATTAGAATGCAAAAATACCACTCGTCGCGTAATTTGGATCGTTTTTCGCGTCCGTTCGAGTTTCGTCGTAATTAACCGAACAACGCGATCGTACGACCAAACGAACCGACATCCGTGATATTTCCAAGTATATTTCATGTCCCCTATACTTTAACTTCATGGTATAGCCTTGAAATTGGGTTAACGGGGCTTAAACTCGTCAAAAACCATCAAAACATGCTGCAGGGACTAAAGCTATCAAAAATGAAACTTTTGAAGAAACAGGCTCCCTCATGCCAGCGACAGCACCTGTTTTTCAGAATTTTCTAAAAACTGCAATTCAGCAGTTGGAACATGGTTTTAATCCTGGTTTTTCAATACCTGGAGCTGGTTTAAGTGTTCCCTAAGCCCTCTAATGAGTGTGTAACAAGTGTAAGGTGATGATTAAGCTTTGATTCACTCAATTACACTTGTCATTGATCCAAAGGTTCAAGATATTCTATAAATACCCAAGAATTTTTCACTCCAACTTGCTCATTCATTCCTTATCTTTTACATCTGCTCATTGGAAGCTCTCACACTTGTTGAAGGCTCAATTCTTCAGTTTTCTTTGTTCTTGTTCCAAGCTTGGACCTCTTGTAAGTTTCTTTCATGCTTGGTTATGCATTTAAAGCAAGAAAGTCAAACAGTGTTTGACTTTCTGCTTTGACCATGAATTGGTCAAGTCAAAGTTCGTTTGAACTTTGCAACGTGAGTGTAAGCACGACGGCTATAGTCCCTTGTGACTATACCGACTGATAACCACGTTTATTAGGCGTAGTGACGAGTCATAGTTTCGGTCAAAATGTCGATTATGCGCATTTTGCGATGAAACTATTTTCGGGTATCAAAACACTTTGTTTTGATATCAAACTTGTTTTCTAACTTAGTTAAACATGTTTTAACATGTTTAACTCGTCACTTTTAGTTTAGTGCTTACTTGGGGTCGTAAGTCAAGCGGTCTAAACAACCGCTTAGACTTTCGAACCCGACCCGTTTGGTCGATCATTAGGATCCGACCAAACATGTTTTGTGACCATAGTTGTATAGGGAATAACCTTCCGAGGTTATACCTTATGGTCACTTCGTTTAGTTAGTTGTATGATAGGTAGTTTATATGCCTTAGGAAAATGACCAAAATGCCCTTTTTATGCATAATTTCATTTTAAGCATATGTAATCTAATTTTTGACATCTAAACTAATTATGCAATATTATTAGATATTTAAAGGCATATAATACTTGTCATAGGACTAGTTAGGCGGTCCGAACGCGCTTTTGCGCAAACGACACGGTAAAGTAGCGTAAACTGCCTTAACGAGTCGTAACGGGTCATAAGCACTTAGGATAGGTTCCGACTTAGAATGTAGGCTTTGTTAAACCATATCATAAGAGTTCCAAAACTCACTTGGTTTACGAGACCTCATTCTATCCGATCTTCCGATTTAGGTTCGGTTTATTAACATAGTTACCTATATTAGGTGCCGTTTGATTCCGTGATCCTTCGAGCTTTACTTGGTTGTTATTCCAAGACTATTAAGCAATATCAGGTGAGTACATAGTCCCCTCTTTTACCATTTTCAAATATTTTGGGGTGATACACATCTGTCTACTTGTTACTTTCATGCTTTTCGTGCTTTCATGACATATACTTACTATGTTCATTAGTACGCATATAGTACATGATTTCATTTATGCTTTGCTATGTATGTTGACTGAGCATGCTAGCACATTGATTTCATAAACACTTTTGTTACATATGTTTACTCAGCATATGGACACATTGATTTACATTACATTTCTGCTATGTATGTTTACTTAGCATGCTAGCACATCGATTTCATAAACATTTATACTTTTTACATGACATGCTTACATTGGTTTGACATTGGTATGTTTAACGGGACTAAAATACGTTCATTAACACTGATCACGCCGCTCGGTAGTATGTAGTGGTACCATAGGAATTGACAACTCCCATTCCTGGATTCCTAGGTTTGTTTGGAAGTAAGGAATGACAGAATCCGATATACATAATTGATAAACCTTTAACTTGTTAAGGGTTTATCCGTCAGTCGCAAGGCTTGAATGTATGCGATAAACACTACTGATTAAATGTTCTTATCAATAAAAGCATTGGTTTTTTTCAAAACATAACTTTTGATTCAAACATTTGTTTATTCAAAAACATTGTTTAACACATGACATTTGGTTTTACATGACATTTGATTATACATTGACATATACATGTGGTTTGAGTAAATACTTTTTATTCACCATACAAAACATTGTTGTTACTTGATATTTGTTATACAAGACATGATTTACACATGACATTGAGACATTAAACATTAAACATTATTATACATGAACATTTGACATAAGTTAAACAAAATATTTTCGCGGTTATTGGTAAGTGATTTAAATAACGAGGCGTGTGTAATATGATAAAAGCATGGTGGATACGCCGCTGGTACTTCCTATATATAAGTGCTTTTATGATATTACATATCGTGGCGTTATCTAAACCACTTCAACTAAGACATGGCACATTTTATACAAATGACATATTTTCACAAGACATTGTTTTACAAACGACATATTTTATACAAACTCATTTTTACTTGGCTATTCACTTAGCCATACACCTTTCTTTTATATCATTTGATTTTCATATCGATTTTCATATGATTTCATAAACGAAAACATTTTATAAGGTTCATGACTACATTTTGTTAAACATTTCTTTTAACTACAAGTCATGAATCCTTTATCACAGGCATTTTTATGCTGACGTACCTATTTTCATATGTGTTTCAGGTGCTGTTGTTAGATGATCATGATGCAAACATAGGATCGGACGAGGGCCTTAGTGACTTAAAACTATGAAAGACAGTTTAATTCATCTTATGTTTCTTAAATTCCTAGAATGTAAACATTTTAATTCATTAAAACAAAAATTCAATTACCATGTGTTGTGAAACAATGATTCTGTTACTCCATTCCCCGACATTTCCGTCGTGGTTTGTTGTATTACGCGGTCGGGGTGTGACAGCAACATAGGAAAATGAAAAACTTAGCAAAAGAAAATAGTATGCTTTACTAAATTGTACAATAACTTATGTGTGGGGAGAAAGAGTGGTTCCTGACACACAAGAAAAGAAAATGGCTATTTGATAGCCTATATATGGCCCAATGAATTTAAGTAAAATTGAACACTAAATTTGTGAGACAAAATAAATTTGTTAAATTATATAGGGGAAATACCACTTCGATATATATATATATATATATATAGTGTGAGGTTCATTGGGGAACACTAAAAAAGTGGGGAACAATGGGGAACCAACTCAAACGAACTCCGATTGGACTCATTCCAGCGGCGTTGGAACCGACTCGTACTAGGATCTTTTAACCCTAAACCCTAATTCATAACCCCTAAACCCTAAATATATTAGGGTTTAGCTTTAGGGTTCAGCTTTAGAGTTTAGCTTTAGGTTTAGCCTTTAGGGTTTAGCTTTTAGGGTTTATAGTTTAGATTTTACGGTTTAGCTTAGGTTTTAGCCTTATTTTTTAGCTTTAGGGTTTAGAGTTTAGGAATTAGGATTTAGGGTTAAGAGGTCCTAGTTAGGGTTTGACGAGCCGGTTCCAACGCCGCTGAAATGAGTCCAATCGGAGTTCGTTTGTGTCGGTTCCCCGCTGTTCCCCACTTTTTTAGTGTTCCCCAATGAACCTTCCCCTATATATATATATATATATATATATATATATATATATAATTGTTTTATAAATAATTATTAGTGCACATATTATTATCGTCATTACTCTACTTATGTGTGCGAGTTTCAATTATATACAAATATATACATACACACACACACATGAAACGTACTGTTATATTAACACACACAATAATAGCCAATGATAGGATGGTGTATTGATGAGGATAACAGTTACAGGGTTAACTTTCAGAAGAAAGTAAGATAAGAGAATTACAACCAATTGGAAAAGGACCCCACTGACGGTTATTCATGCTGATGTTGCTTTCCCCAATTTAGTCTCTTAGCTTAGTAGGTCTTTGTCTCATTCTTGAGCTCCTTCTAGTTTCCTTTGGACCCTTAACCAAGGTTTCTTCTGGCCCATTGGACTCCACTGCCCATGACACAATCACAACATTACTCCCCCCATTAGAAACCACCTTGTCCTCAAGGGGAAAGTTCGGATAACAAGCCCGTAGCTGGGGATGATCCTCCCAAGTAGCAGCATCAATGGGTAAAGTGGCCCATTGAATCAGACTTTGAAAAATTGGAAGGCTAGAGCGATGAACAATGCGAGTACCCAGGACAGTTTGGGGTTGGAGAACAAGATTGGCAGAGTCATCGACGAGGTGTAGTGGTGTAACTTGTTAAGCCGGAACCTTAACACACTTTCGCAGTTGGGAAACGTGGAACACCGGATGAACCTTGGTCGATTCTGGGAGGGCCAATTTTTAAGCAACAGACCTGATTTTGGAAATGACTTTAGTAACTGCTGTGTTTATCATTGCTTGTAGTTCGGCGCCAGTAACATGCAGCCTTGTATCATTATTATTCCCATCAACTGGGTGACTATTAGCTTCATCGGAGCCAGCCATGATTTGAATGCTATAATCAAGCAATAATGATTTGTTATATAATGAATTATCATAATTGATGATTAGATAGCCATGGTATAAATAAACCATATAGGCCAATAAGAAAATATGTTGAAAATTTGCCTAGGTTACAATTGAACCATTATTGGCAATTAAATAGGATAAAATCCTTTACATTTATTAGACAGGGGACATTGTCACAACTGTCACTGTCGTATAGACATTTTATATAGCACAAGGGCTCATCTCGAAGGACATTTAGATGGCACAAAAGGCCTTGTCACTAGGACAGTTTAAAATATAATTATGATCATTTTAGATCAAAGGTTTTAAGGGTCGAACATAGTTCATCGCCTTTTGACAAGAAGTCATAAAATTTGACAATCTTTGTCAAGAATACAATTTGGCCCGTAGGCAGAACACCTCAAATGGATGTTTTGGTATAGATATCATATTTGATGTTATTAGCCATGATTCATATTAATCATTTAGGCTATGTAAGGGCTTGGAAAGATCCAAGTACTTTAAAGGCTGGTGTGGTTTCTCAAGTCACACTGCCAGGAGTGTTAACACGTTTTTAGATATTAACAAGAAATTATTGTCTTAAGAGGGTTATACCATCATAGCCATTGATATTTTGGCTAGGTTATACCTTTAAGAACATCTTTTGAAATTTCAAAGCAGATCAATTAAAATCGAAATGATTAATTGCTTGTTGAAGTAATGAAAATACATATACATGAATTTCAAAAGAAAATTCCATTAATAGTACTAAAAGATTACAAAAGATGCCCTAAATGGGTCTTTAAAATAAATAAATGGTCCACGCAGGGACTAAATAGGAAAGACAAGTCCTCGCAGGGACTAAAAATAAAAAGAAATGTCCACGCAGGGACTTAATTTAAACTACAATACAAAACAAAATAAAATAGAAGTCTTCTACTTCTTCTTTCCCTTGATGAAGTTTGCAAGACCCTTAAGGAACTTATGGGTCTTTCTTTCACTTTCCTCCGCCCTTTGTTCAACCTCTTCCAACCTGTGTAAAATTTCTTGTGTTGGTGGTTGTTGAGGTGGAGGTGGAGGTTGAGGTTGTGGTTGTTGCTGATATGAAGGGTGTTGATACCCTTGAACAGGATACCCAGTTGGGTATGCTGGTGGAAACGGTGAGGGATAAAGGGCGTTAAAGTTAGCTGCCTCGACATATGGGTCGTAGGCGGGAGGCTGATAATGGTAACCAGTAGGAGCTTGTGACTCGTACGGGTTGTACCCAATCGGACCTGGGTAAGTAGGTATTGGGTTTTCATAACCCATTGGAGGTGGCGGCGGTGCAAAGGTAGCTGGTGTGGTATCAATTTCCAGCACCGCGTGTAAAGGTCCACCCAATTATGGATCCTCGGGAATCAGAGGGTAGTTACTAAAAGCGTGAGGGGAGCTAAATCTTGGTCCCCCCTCGCACGGACGTTCGTGCGCTTCTCCTTTGTCTTGGTGGCTCAGGAGGTGGCTGAGGTGGTTCCTCAGCTGGCAGTGGTGGTGGAGTTACCGCTTCAAAGTGCGGCTCCTCAGGTGGCTGCTGTGGTGGGGTGTTGTGAAAAGAAGGTGTGTTTACAAAATCCCATTGCCCAAACCATTCTTTATAAGTGTCGGGACCTTAATAGGGAGATCCCGCAAAAGAAGAACCGCTAGAAATATTGATGGGATGCGTAGGCGTCCCAGACGGTGGCATTGCTGGATCTGGATCATCGTCCATATCCATATCCTGTGAAAAGTGGTCCTCGGGGCCCAACGGGTTATATCCTGGTGGTGCATTGATGTAATCCTCAGGGTTAAAGTGACCCTGAGAGTAAGAATTATGGGAATGAGAATGGTGTGATGAATGATGAGAAGAGTGGTGAGATGAGTGGTGAAATGAGTGTGAATGCAGCGAATGCTGTAAGTGGTGTGAATGTTGGGCTCGTCAGGCCCAAACGAATAATGGTATGAAGGTGAGGTACTAAGCGACACTGAGCGTCTCGCTAGTTCTAAAGAGTTTCTCCAATCATCGCGTGAATCGGAGCTGCTGAATGATGCTGAAGGTGTACGTCGGTGTGAAGGCCCGGCGTGACTGGATGGTCCCCCTCTCATGGGACCTTTTCCTTTTCCCCTTACTCGTGGCGACATTATTATAAAACCTGTCAAAAATCAAGAAAACAACATATAAACAACAAAATAAAAGTTAAGAATAATCCTAGGTCATTTACCTAGACTCGGAAGTCTAAGGAATGTGCTATTGCGTCATTGAGATTAAACACAAAAGGCTAGTGTTTAATTCAATTTTGGCTCTGATACCAACCTGTCATACCCCGATATTTCCACATATTTCCGGTGGGCCCGGTGGGGAGTATCGTGACGTAGTTGATATCATCATTGACAATTAAACACAATTGTAGCACAGCGGAAGGCTTGGAAATTAATTACTATTACAACCCATAATGTCCAAAGTTCAAAACAAAAGAATATACAACGGATTGTAATAGAGATCCACAGGCAGACCATAAAACAAATACATAAAACTGAGTTTAACAGACTTCAGGCATCTAAGGATTTGCAAGATCCTCTTAATTGACACCAAGTAGCTCCAGCCTAGATTCGAGAGGTACCTGCCACTTAGTCTTTGGAAAATATGTCAGTTTTCACTGGTAAATACAATTAACTGACTCATTTGAAAAGAGTTTATGAAATTTTATTTAGGCGCACAAGGCACAAAACCTTTTATAACTTGGGACAATTTTTATCAAAATCTTGTATACACATTTACATGTTTGTCATACAATCGGGGCCGGTTTGGAAGCCGATCATGATTAACCGACTCACCACTTTTAAAACCCACAAAGGAGTTATCCCCAACTTGTGGGTAATTTAATATTTAGCATTTTTCATATGTCAGGTGTATGCCTACACCCCGTGCGTAGGTCGTGGCCATTTACAAATGAAATGAGCCGAGGATATCCAGGACACGGTCGTTAACCCCCAATGTTTATGTTATCAAACAAAACAGATTAAAACGGGTTATGCGGATTTATTAAATCACAATCCAACTAAATAATCCCATACCCGACCAAGCGGTAATAATTTACCGTATCCAAAGCCCGTATAGGGAAAATAAGTTAAAAGTATTTACCTGAGTTAATTATGCAAGGATTGCTACTCAGCCGTATATTCCTAAGGCTTTATGCAAATTCCTAAGGCTTTATGCGAATATCTTCTATCAAGCTACTTAATCTGTAAGGAAGGTTTTATTAACCTATTAGGATACTAACGAGTCTTATTTAAGTCAAAGACTTAGACCGGCTAGTTTTAAAGATACTTTACGGGTCGAAATGCTAGATTAAACGGAGACCGGAATGGAATGTAATTTAGACCCAACAAGTACGACTACTTGTATAATATGGGTAAACTAAACACATTCTGGAATTTGAAGTTTAAATGATAAGGTTTAACCCGTTTCGGCTAATTTATGTAAACTAGTTTCATAAACCGAACCGAACCGAAAGCGTATAAGCATAACGGGTAATCAAATGAACCATATATAAGTTCCATATATTATTATGCTTAAAATATGTTAAGACATCAGTAGGATGTCAACATATATGCCCAAAAAGTATTTAAAATCGAATTAAGCCTCATAAGGGCATTTTGTTCATTTTAGGATTTATAAAAGAGGTTTATAGGTAAACTGATGTTCTGGTCAAAAACATTCTGTAAAAATATTTATTTTATGATGTTATATCAATAGGATATCATACATATGTGTGGTTTACCATTTATGGCCAAACTATGCCCCGATAGGGTATTTTGATCATTTCACATATGCTTTTAAGGACATAATTGGAAGTCTGAGTTCATAACTTATATCTACTGTAAAAAAATAAAAATTATTTATAAATTCAGTAGGTAACAAGTCTTGGGTGCTAAATATGGTTTTAAACCATACTATGCACCTATTTAGCGTAAAAACTGATAATTGACGATATTTGCAAAGTTTATTTGATTCTGATATTTTGACCAGTCTTGGATGGTCAAAATATTTTATTTTTTCATATTATATCAGTAGCAAAAAGTTTGGCATGTTATTATTTGTAAAACTCATTTTATTTACAAAAAGGGCATTTTCGTGAATTATAGAATTTATACAAGAACTTAATGTTAAGGTCAGTATATAATCTGACCCAACATTCCAAAAATTCCTAAAAATGATATCATAATAGTAGGTTAAGAGTTTTGTGTCAAAATTTATGTTTTAGCATGATTTATGCATTAAAGGGTAATTTAGTCTTTATAAAAGCTAAATTTACGATAAATTGCATATCATCAATTTGAGACCAGAATGTAATGTCAAAATAATTTAGACATGTTTATACATCAGTACCTAACTCATTTGCAAGCATATTTATTTAAAAGTCTCATTGTTAGATCATAAGGGCATAATTGTCAACTATAAGCATAATAACATAAACATGCATATAATTCAAAATAATTAGTGACCAGGTAATATAACCTCAGAGGGTTATACTACAATATTAAATGGTCACAGTGAAAGCTTAAAACATAAATGAATTAAGCTTGATCGGGCCAGAATTGAAAGTCAAAGCAAAAGTCAAGCTTTTGCGACTTTCGGTTGCGCACCGGGCTTAAACTCAGAATTGTTGGGTTGGACATGTTTAAACATGTTCTAGTAATATTTACCAAGTTGTTTAAGTGGCAAAATATGATCTATAACCTCTACATTATTAGTTTTGATTATTATTTACAATTCTGACCCGTTTGACTTTTTGATTAAATACTTTGACCTGACAATTAACTAAGCAAACGTGAAAATTAGGAGGTGCCCTTTTGAGGGATTAACACCTACCTAATTATGGTCATATAGCCACATTCGCCTCGAACAATGGCTGGACCATTTAGGTTTTAACCGAAGGTCAAAGTCATTTTACGACAACTTTGACTTTTGGTCCTTAAACCTATAAAAACTGAACTAAAGTGGCTAAGGACACTTACAAAGGGTCCTAGCTAGAATTTTCAACTATAGAGAGCTTCCTTTTGTAGCAGGAACCTCAAAATAGAGTGAGAAGAATGATTTTTGAGATGAGCAAAGAAAATGGAACACTTGAACTCCTATTTATAGTTGAAGAGAATGATCCAAGATCAAACCAGGTGTTATGGGATGTCCAGAGATCATCACAGGTGTCCCTGGTGGTTTTGAAAACCATTGAAGAGCTCCTGGTATCGTGTTTTGTGAGTATAAGTCGGTTTATGGCGAAAACCTGCAGCTGTCCAAATTTTTCTACCCAGATACAGGCTTTACGGACCGTAAGCCTGACCCCTTATGGTCCATAACCGATTTGAATTTGTATCGCCCAGATACAGTCCTTACGAACCGTAAGCCCGGGACCTTGCTATCCGTAAGCGATTGCTCAGGAGACTAGAATCTTTGAAACCTTACACCTTTAGTCCTTCAACTTTTATAATTATCATTAATCATCTTCGAGAGCTTGTTTCAACATTATAAAGTCTCGGATTTGGTAAAAGGTCACTCAGAGGCATAAATTAGCATGTTGACACTTTTAGTCCCTCAGCATACGTATTTTCAATGATTGTCAAGTTTACTCCTTCGGAATAAATCTGTTACATGTTTAGGGTTTAGGACGCGTGTCTTTATATAATTGGACACGAATTTATGAGGTGTTACATCCTCACCCCATTAAAACAAATCTCGACCCCGAGATTTACTGAAACAAGTGAGGGTACTTTTGTCGCATAGTTGACTCGACCTCCCACGTATATTCGGGGCCTCTACGGGCATCCCATTTAACTTTCACAATCGGTACATGCTTTCTTCTGAGCTTTTTAAACTGTTGATCCTCGATAGATAAAGATCTTTCAACAAACCTCAGGCTTTCATCAATTTGTACGTCTTTGTGAGACATTGCTAGCGATTCATCGGCTAGACATTTCTTTAAGTTACAAACGTGGAACACATTGTGAATTTCACTTAGCTCCTCAGGTAAGTTTAGCTTATAAGCTACATTCCCGACACATTCGATGATTTCGAATGGTCCTAAGTACCTTGGGCTTAATTTGCCCTTCTTACCAAAACGCATCACACCCTTCCAGGGTGATACCTTTAGTAAGACTTTGTCTCCTACCTCAAACTTTAGAGGTTTTCGCCTCTTATCTACATAGCTTTTCTACCTATCTCTGGCAGCTTTTAGGCGATCAAGAATTTGGACAATCTTGTCCCTTGTTTCTAGGACTATCTCAGGTCCTGACAATTGAACTTCTCCTATTTCGGCCCAACAAACAGGTGTTCTACACTTTCTCCCATATAAAGCCTCGAAAGGCGCATCCTGAATGTTGGTATGGTAACTATTATTGTAGGAGAATTCAATTAAGGGAAGGTGGTCATCCCAGCTACCATTGAAATCAATGACACATGCACGAAGCATGTCTTCCAATGTTTGAATCGTACGCTCACTTTGTCCATCTGTTTGAGGATGGTAAGCAGTACTGAAATTCAAACGAGTACCTAAAGATTGTTGGAAACTTTTCCAAAAATGAGAAGTGTATCTAGTATCTCTATCTGATACAATAGATACTGGTACTCCATGGAGAGATACAATCTCATCCACATACAACTGAGCTAGCTTATCGGAGCTATGAGTCTCCTTGATGGGTAACTAATGAGCTGACTTAGTCAGTCTGTTAACTATGACCCATATTGTATCGTTTCCATGCCTTGTATTTTGTAACTTGGTAATGAAATCCATAGTTACCATCTCCCACTTCCATGTGGGAAGTTCTAACTGTTGTAGCAAACCTGACGGCTTTTGATGTTCAGCTTTAATCTGAGCACATGTCAGACATTTAGCTACGTGTGTGGCTATGGACTTCTTCAATCCTATCCACCAATAGTTGGCTTTTAGATCTTGATACATCTTGTCTCCACCAGGATGAACTGAGTATCTTGAATTATGAGCTTCTTGAAGGATTATATTTCTAAGTCCTCCATGGATATGAACCCAGATTCTACCATTTAACCTGAGGATTCCATCCTTGCCAGGTGACAACTGATTAACAGTTACACCTAATTTTTCACTTGGAAGGTTAGCTTCCAATACAGCTTCTTTTTGAGCAGCTAACAGCCTTTTGTTCAAGCTGTTCTTAAGTTCAATGCTCTTGGCATTAATCCATATGGGTTTAATCCTTTCCTTTCTGCTTAAAGCATCTGTGACTACATTCGCTTTACCAGGATGGTAGCGAATCTCACAGTCGTAGTCATTTAAGGTTTCCATCCAACGGCGTTGCCTCATATTGAGATCTTTTTGATTGAACAAGTGTTGGAGACTTTTGTGATCTGAGTATATTACACATTTAGTTCCATACAGGTAATGTCTCCATAACTTAAGTGCAAATACAATGGCACCCAACTCCAGATTGTGGGTGGTGTAATTCTTTTCGTGCACCTTCAGTTGTCGTGATGCACATGCAATTCACTTTGCCTCTTTGCATAAGTACACAACCCATACCGGTGTGTGAAGCATCACAGTAGACAACAAACTCTTCTACTCCTTAGGGCAATGTCAACACAGGAGCATTGCTCAATTTCTGTTTGAGGATCTCGAAAGACTCTTGCCGTTTAAGACCCCAATCAAACTTCACATTCTTGCGGGTCAAGGTAGTTAGAGGTGCAGCTATCCTTGAGAAGTTTTCAATGAACCTTCTGTAATAACCTGCTAATCCCAGAAAACTGATAATCTCTGTAGGTGTCTTAGGTGCTTCCCAGTTCATGATTGCTTCTATCTTAGAAGGATCCACTTGGATACCACGCTCGCTTACAACATGTCCTAAGAATTGGACTTCGCGAAGCCAGAATTCGCACTTGGAGAATTTAGCGTAAAGCTTCTCCTGTTGTAGCAATCCTAGAATGCACCGAAGGTGTTTCTCGTGATCAGTTTGATTACGAGAATAAATAAGTATGTCATCTATAAAGACGATGACAAACTTATCTAAGTATGGCTTGCAGACTCGATTCATGAGGTCCATGAATGCTGCTGGTGCGTTAGTGAGCCCAAAAGGCATCACTAAGAATTCATAGTGGCCATACCTTGTTCTAAACGCGGTTTTAGGTACATCTTCAGTTCTAACTTTGAGTTGATGATACCCTGACCTTAAATCAATTTTTGAGAAGAAGCTTGCCCTGTGAAGTCGATCAAACAGATCGTCGATCCTGGGAAATGGATAACGGTTCTTGATTGTTACTTTGTTTAGCTCACGATAATCAATGCATAGATGCATTGAACCATCCTTCTTCTTTACAAACAGTATAGGTGCTCCCCAAGGTGACGAGCTGGGTTGTATAAAACCCTTTTCTAGTAAGTCATGCAATTGGGTTCTTAGCTCTTTCATCTCTGTTGGTGCTAAACGATAAGGAGCTCGTGCAATCGGTGCTGCTCCTGGTAGAATATCTATCCTGAACTCTACTTGCCTTTCAGGAGGTAATCCGGGTAGTTCATCAGGGAAGATATTCGGATACTTAGAAATGATTGGAATGTCTTCTATATTTGGTTTCGGATTATCTGCAGTCACCTGTGCCATGTAAATGACACGTCCACTTTTCAGACACTTGGATGCTTTAAGTATAGATACATTGTCGGGCAAACCATAGTGTGTATCTCCATGAATGGTGACTAACTCACCAGATGGGGTTTTGATGTTAACTAGTTTCTTATCACAGGCAATTTGGGCTTGGTTACATGACAACCAATCCATGCCTAAAACTACATCAAACCCAGCCAATTTCATTGGTAAAAGAGATAGTGGGATCGAACGATTCTTAATGGTATAAAGCATCCATTAAGAAGAGTTGAAGCGGTTTATAAGGTACCATCTGCGAGTTCTACCTCATTTAATGTCTAGAGTTTTAATAGGCAGATTCAGCAGTTTACTAAATTTATGGTCTACAAATGATTTATCAGCACCTGAATCAAATAAAACTCTAGCATAAATATCATTAATGAGGAAGGTACCTTTTATAACTTTATCATCATTCACCGCCTCCCTGGCGTTCATCTGAAACACCCTAGCATTGGTCTTTTTCGCCTCATCAGGCTTCTTGGTGTTCTTTGGGCAGTTCGTTTTGATGTGCCCTTTTTCATTACAACCATAGCAGGTTGCATCTTTTAAGTTTCGACACTCCAAAGTTTTGTGCCATTTCTTCTTACAGATTCCACAAGGCTTGGCTTGTGGATCCAGATTGCATTTCTCGAAATGCCTTCTGTCATAATTCTTGCACCTGGGCTTGTTACTAAACTGATCTTTCTTAGACCCAGAATTTCCCTTCTTCTTCTTGCTTGACTGGTCGGACTGGTCATCCTCTCTCTTCCTCTTTCCATCCTCAGTGGTCTTCTTTGAATTACTCCTTATAACATCAAGAGTAAGTGACAGTGATAGAGCTACAGCCGATCTATAAGAAGTAGGCTTAGAAGCCTTGACATTTCCCTTGATTTCAGGGGCTAACCCACCAATGAAGCGCGCAATGCGCTTAGGCTCTGGAGTGACCATGTATGGAACGAGTCGGGACATTGAATTAAAACTAGTAACATAAGACCTGCAATCCAAATCCTTCATTATTAGAGTGAGGAAATCAGTTTCTACCTTTTCCACCTCATGCTGTGGACAATAAGTATCTTTTACTAGCTCAACAAACTTAACCCATGAAAGGTTATACAACGGAATTTTCCCTGTGGATTGCACCAAGGCTTTCCACCATGTCAGGGCGTCGCCTTTAAAAGACTGAGACACAAACTTAACAATGTCCTCCTTGGCACACCCACTGATATCTACAACTGTTTCCATCTCGTCCAACCACTTCATACAATCAATAGCTCCCTTATCCCCCATTGAAATCCCTTGGTTTACAAGAGACAAAGTATTTGTAAGTACAACCACCTGGGAGCCTGATCAAACACAATGTTTTGGGGTTCAGTTCTTTGATTGGATGAATGTTGAGATTCATCCTTTTTCGACGTATGCGGTTTTGATAGGGACTTGGAATGAGTTTTCGATCGAGCATCACTCGGATCTTTTAGTACTTCATTCACAGTTTTAGTAACTGTTGTGTTTATCATTGCTTGTAGTTCGGCGCCGGTAACATGCAGCCTTGTATAATTATTGTTCCTGTGACAATTGTCAAATTTGCACGCATCCGTATAATTATAAGACAATGATTAATACTTAATGACTGTGCTAATTTACAATTTATGACATGAATTGCTTTCTGATCATTTTTATTATACATACATGTGTATCCTATATTGCAAATGACAAAACATTATTGCATGCAAACCTTATTGATTCAAATGATGCACGAAACAAAGGTAACACAGTTAAGAAAAATGCTGACGGAGTTCAGTACATAAACAGACATGGAATTGAGACACAGAATGAGCCAGAAACCAAGAGTTACACTAGTATAGTGTGTAGGGAAGTAAGGATCACAAAACTGCCTTTCCTAGTGATAGTTTAAGTGCCGGAAAGTGCCTAAAACTTACATTAACTGCAGAATTCTGTAGAAATCAGCAAAAATCAGCATTTAAATACTTTAATATCATGCAGAAATATGGTTAAATGGTCCAGAATACTTTCCTAAGTATCGGGAATCAAAACAGTCACAAAAGGTAACATAAAGCACACTAAACTGCATAGTTTAGCACCTTAATGAACCGGTAACCAACCGAACAACCGGACACTACCCGAAACTCCAAATTTTCACTAGAAGCATTGTTTTTACATTACCAAGCTAGTTATGGTCCCCGAACATCATAACACACTACATAACATCTAGTAACTAACTAACTAACCTAACTATAACATTGGATTTTAACCATTTAATCTAACTAGTCTTTACAACCTAGCCTAAGACCCCCCCCCCCCACACCTATTCACGGCTCCCTTGTGGTCCCCACAAGTGATTTTCTTTTGTTATTCTATTAGATTATGTTTCACTTTTAAAAACATAAAAACCAATGGAAAATTATATGTTGGTGGATTATAAAAGAAACTCCAAGACCATAACCTCTCATTTCTCAAACACTCAACACTTGACATTTTCTCCTTCCTTCTCCTTCATTCTCGGCCGAACACACACCACCACACAACCACCATCATCCATCATCTTCCATCCATTCTACATACACACAAAGGTGTAAGAAGGTGTACACGGAAGCTTGGAGCCTTTGGAAGTTGAAGGACCACTCCCACAAGCTTTTATCCATCTCATTTTCATTTAGTGATCATCCCTAACCTTGAGCTAGTAGTTAGATCATTCTACTCTTCATTTTGCATCTTGCTTTGGTGGTTAAAAGAAGATACAAGTTGTTAATCTTAAAGAACACTATGAATCAAGAGCATGAAACTTGAACATAAGACTAAATACATAAGAAATCAAGTTGTTTAAGTATTCTTATGATTGTTGATTGTTGATTGTTCATGTTATTGATGTAGATCATCATGTGATCTTGCTAGATAGTGATTAAAGACATAAACTAGCAAGATGAGAGGATGATTATGTTAAGATCAAAGTGATCATCCTCATGTAAATCATGAACTTGAAAGTATAAGTTGTTTTTCTTGTTAAGTGATGATCAAAGTAAACATAAAGTCTTGTAAATCTATAATTTCAAGAATGATTTTTCAAGAAGTCAAGTTTAAAATTACAAAGTTTACTTAATCTTGGTTCTTAAAGAAATTAACCACATTTTTAGTGGTTAAATAAATGTAGAAATACTTATGTAACAAGAAAAACTCAAGAAGAAACATTTTTAGAAAAATGATTTACAAGTTGTAAAGGACTTATTTCTTTAAAAATGATGTTTTTAAATAAACAATCACACTTTAAAGGGTAACTAAGCTTACTAAACACACTAGTAAGTTACTACACATTTTTGTAAATTTTCAAGTTCATGATGTAATAGTTTATGCTTGATTTTGGCAAATTAGTAAGTGTTGATGGGTTTATTGTTGATTGTGGTGATTTATAAAAGAAAATGATATGCTTTGAAAGCATGGAAACCTCCATTTTTAAGGGGAAACTATGGCAAAATTTTTCTAAAAATTAAACATTTAGAAAAATATTTTTAAACAAATATTTACAAGTATATTTTAAACCATGAATTTTCATATAAAGTTTGCCATAATTTTTGTTACAAAAATTATAAACATTGGAGGTTGGTTTTTGTAAATAAAAGTGACTAAATATGTATTTAGGAAATATATATTTAGATGTCACCTTGTGTGTGATTATTTGTATATTATGTGTATTAGTTATATTATTTTAGGACTTGAAATAATATAACACACCAAAATACCAAGAAATAACAACCCAAAATATTACCAAAATTCCAAGAGAATGAATATATAAATCATACCCAAAATATTGGTGAAACCGAACAAGGAATATAACTTACAAAAATATTCCGGGAATTAATTCATAAGTATATTTTGGTAATTAGTATTTTGGACATCAAGAGAACAAAAATATGATATTTACAATTACTACAAAATAAATCATATTTTTGACAAGGAGAAAATACATTATTTTTGGTAAATAAAAATATATATTTTCTTGGAATTATCAGAAGATATATATTTTTTTTGAGAAAATATATATTTTCTCGAATAAACATGAAATACATTATTTTTGGGTGAAAAATAAGTTTATATATATTTTCCAAGTTAAACTTGAAAATATATTATTTTTGAGACTTATATGAAATTTATAAAAAATTTTGCTAAGGGGAAAATTATAATTGATTTTTCTTTGTAATATTTCTAAAATATATATTTTGGAAATATATTAATATATTTTATTAGAAATATTATTCCAGAAAAGTTAATATAAAAATTAAGTATAAGGATACTTAATAAACACAATGGAAATACGTATTCTCGTACGTATAATTACACACCGGAATACGCCACCAATACCTGGCAAAAATATACAAGGATAAGAATACGAATACTAATACACCCATCCTTGGGGAAATATTCATGTACGAATACATAAGTGTGACAAGTTGAAATATACTATTTTAACCATTATTCCAAAATTTGGTAAATATAATTGAAGTTAAAATAATTATTATTTTAACAAATATTATATAACTTGGAATAATATTAAAGACACAACAAAACGTAACTCAAAGACACTAATTAATACTAAGTCAAGGCACGACCCGCTCGTCTAATAGACCATAGTACGTTGTAGGTAGTCGTGCGAACGAGTATCAACTGTGAGTTACGTCGGATTGAATTGAAGAACACAAAACTGTGAGTTCATGTCCCCCTTTTCTTTTAACTGTTTTCGGTTTTATAACTTCGGGGGTGAAGTACATGCTACAAACTGTTTACATACGATTACATTTGGTATGGTTAGCTAAGGAAAGGTACTGCTAGATCATGTGAGTGGTGGGTACAATGCTTAAGACCATTAATACTCGTTGTAGGATCGACGGACATGAGTGATAGATCTATTTGTATGTAGCGAACCCCACCCATGTGGACCGGGGTTTGGCCCATGAGGTGACTATGTCTTACAGCCAGAAGCCCGGTGCAAAATTTGCTAGGTTTGAGCCTTCCTGCATCACGTCACACATATTAATGGCCTTGCAAACCATTAATCTATCTGTTTTCCTTGTTTGCTTTTATACCAGGGTTTACAAATACATACTTACTTATAATGATTACAAAAGTTTATTCGAGCTCACACACTAAACACATGAACTCGCTCAACTTTTGTTGATGTTTTCAAACTACATGTATTTCAGGAAACTAAGTATGGATCTGGCGGGCGTTGAAGTTTTCAAGTGTTGTTTGGAATAAAAGATGTCATCCGGTGTCGAATAGTTTGGAGTGTGTATCCTATCCTGGATAGGATACATATTTCAAAGCCTAGTTTTCATTAGTGTCTTTTGTGAAGTCCTTATGGAACTTAAAACTTGTTGGTATTGTATTCTGAACGTGAAGTCTGTGTTTTGGGATTTAAAGCAATGTGGCATGTAATGTTTTAAAGCTATATATGGATGAATATCTTTGGTTTTATCATATGGTTGTTTGTTATGGTTGAATGCAATGATATTAAGCAAGTCACACATAATCACGCTTCCGCAAAAGTCAGGGTGTGACAGTTTGGTATCAGAGCTTCGATTGTAGCGAACTAGGATTCCTTCTCGAGTCTAGACTACAACCCTTAGGGCTCTCACGAAAATAATTTTTACAACATGTTTTCATTGCATACACGAAACGCCCAAACCCAGGGAAACAAACATTTTACAAAAGGAAAGACGCGAAACACAATGCAAGGTCACATTTTTGGTTTAGTCTGGGATAGACTAGGAAGGTTAGAAAGTTTTCATGAGGAATAACGAGAATACATGATTTCATACACTGTCTTTGATTGCATGCTAAGTAGTAGTGGTTGATATATGTGCATATGTCATGACTGTTATGTTACAGGCATTATGTCTTCATCTGAGAGCGGATTGTCCGACACCGATGACCCTATGGCTATTGTCTCCGATGACGAGATCGCACCAGAGCTGGAGATCTTTACATCAGATACTGAGAGCGACCCAGACATGCTATCAGACGATGAGGACGACTTTCAGCCGTTCGCGTTGCCTGACTTTGGAGATGACTTACCCTTTGCTGATGGTATTCCAGACGAGGATCCTTTTGTTATTCCCATTCCAGTCCATGATCATCTCACCATTGGGCATCCTGATGGTGAGCACATCGTGGCTCCGATCCTCGCTCCTGTTCCTCTCGTGGTCATTCCTCCCAAGGATTGGCCTTTTGACGATCGGTTTGACGATGACGTTGATTTGTTTGTTGATGGCCCTCTTGTTGATGCCCAGGGTGATGGAGAGATAGCTGAGGATGTCATTT
>JARYGA010040063.1:0-105202 GCA_030545235.1 Helianthus tuberosus
GCCACGGCATTAGTATGTGGACAAAGTCACCCCAAGGTCCGTTTCTAGTTTGGCCTGGGGCTGGGCTCGCTACACCCAGATAGATCTACCGCTCCTGTCCCTCGGTCCCGCCATGAGGACTAATGGCCTCATATTGCTCCTACCCATTCACATGATCTAAGTAGTAAACCTCCTTACGCTAACCATACCGTGTATAAAGTACTTGTAATCAAAGTAACATGTATTTCACCCCCGTAGTTAAGAAAACTGAAAACAGTTAGAGAAAAAGGGGGACATGAACTCACAGTCGGTGCGTCTCTACCAAGTACTCCAAATCAGGCAGCTGTGCGACGACCTACAGGTGCTAATTTCTATTAGACGGACGGCCGTGCCTTAGCTTTATAGTTTAAGTTTTTGGGGAAATAGTTAGACAACTATTTCGTGTTTACATTCTGTATATACTTGGTAGTTAATCTCCTTCCCAAGGATGGGGGATTCAATACATGTGCGTTCAAATTATTTCATTAAGTCTCACTTAATATATATATTTCCAATTCCAAAATATAAGTATTTTTCTCAAAAATGTTATATTTTCATTTCACATAATTTTTCTCCAATAATACGCTGTTTAAATACGCGTTCATAAATATTTCCGTAAGTGCGTAAGTTACGTTTTAACAATCGAGTGGTAATATAATTACCGGTGTAACTTATATATTCATGGTGAAAGCGTTCGTATTATTTTGGATTCGTTAACGTTCGTAAATACTATTTTTACTCTAAAAATAATATTTATGTATTTTCACAAAATAATCATAAACAGTGTGTGAAAAATATATATTTATCACGTTAAGTTTTGTGAAAATCCCACCTCCGAATATTTAGTAAATAAAGTCATGGCGAAATTCATATTTCGAAAACATGTCAAAAATAATTCTAACACTTGTAGTGTAAATAGTTTTAAGTGTTAGGTTTTTAGAAAAATTTCGCCAGTGTTTCCTCTGTAACTGGAGGTGGCCACGCTTTCAAGCGTATCATTTTCTTTAACAAATCAACTCAACAATTTTCTTTATTTGATTAGAACAACTTTCATCACAACAACTAATCAACATATGTGTAAATTTCCAAAAATTACATGAACTTGCAGTTTTCCCAAAACTATGGTGTAAATCCCCTTAAATTTAGTAGATCTTCATATAAGGTAATTTGATCTTGTAAAAACCTCGTTTTTAGAGAAAATCTATCTTTACAACTTCCAGTCATCTTTTACAAAAACTGTTATTTTGTCGGATCTTTTCATTTCACAAGTGTTTACACACTTGTGGTTTATAAAAATCATGCGTGTTAGTGTAAAATCCATCTTTTAAAATACATGATTTCTTTGACGCTTGGTCCTTTGAAAATACCACTTGCAGATACGTAGATCTGCTAGTTTTAAACACAATTTAACAAGTAAAACTCTTTTACACAAGTTCATGATTCGCGTGTGGTAGAGTTTCACCTTTTAACCCTTGTATCATTCAAAACAAGCTTATGTTAAGATCCATGATCTTACCAAACCGGGTTAAACGATGATCCGAGCTACCACATCATAGATCGGGCCTAAATAACCATACATTTCGAATACTACATCATTTACACAACATATAAGCTTTTAACCACTATTATTAGTGTTTTTAGTAAACTTTAATGCTTCAAAATGCAAGATTCCGAGTTTTAACCGATAAAAATCCTTTTAACCACTTTAGATTAGTTCAAGAAGGTGTTTTAAGCATTATACCTCTAGCTCGAGGCTAGGGAAGAATCTATGCGCAAACGAGGTGGATAAAAGCTAAGTAGGGAGGTCCTTCGCGTTCCGCTTGCACCAAGCTTCCTAATACGAGACCCTTGATGTTTGTGTAACCTTGGACTATGAAGATCGAACTCAAAAAAATTGATGGGTGGTTAGGGGGGTTCGGCCGAGAGCTCTAGAGAGGAGAGGGAGAGTGAGTTGTGAGTTTGTGTGATGGAAGTAATCTTGTGTGCTTAGTCATGAACTTATAGACCATTCATATGTGCATTAACCAAAGGTCCCAATGTCTAATTGATATTAGACAAGAAGATTTAAATAATCAAGCAAGTACCAAGGGTGTCCCCCAAGGGGACGATTCGGTTAGGGGGGGGGGGTAGTTTGGTTCCATATCAACTAATCAGGTAAGTATTAGTTAGGTTAAACCAAGTTAGTTAAGTAGTTAACTTGGTTACTTGTGTATAGTGTGTTACAATGGGTGTTAGGGTACTCAGGGACCCTAACTGGCTCAGAAAAAGATAAATAGTGAAAATAACAATATTTTCATGTCCCGGGTATAGTCCGGTTGTTTGGTTGGATAGTCATCCGTTAAAGCGCTTAACAAAGCTTAAAGTGTCGTTATTACTATCTTTAGTGACACTACTCATTTCTGACACTTTGGAAAGTGTCTAGTAATATTTTTCTCATGTTTTGGCACTTTATTAGTTAGCTAAAAGCTGAATTATTTTGTAAAGTGCTGAGTTTTGTACTTAGAGTACGTTTTAGGCACATCCAGTCATAGTGACTTATTCCTAGAGACGCAGTTCTACAATCCTTGTATTCCTACACTCACCACTAGTGTAGCAAAACATTTCTGGCTCATACAGGCCTTAGAGGCAGTGTTTGCCTGATGCTGGCTTTATCAGCATGTTCAATAGGTTATCCCTTATAGTGCTACTGTGCTTTTAGTGCATCATGGTTGTCACTAGGGTTCAGCATGTAAATAATGTAGTGACGATAAGTAAAGTATGATGCAAGTAAGTACATGTATCAGATATCAAGTAGCAGTTCATCAGCTAGTTCAAGCAAGCACAGTAATTAAGCAGTAATTAATCATTAGTTAAGTCGTACGGATACCTGGTTTAGTGCGGGTTGTCACATAAACTCAATGTATTCTGTCCGAGAAATATTTTAAACATTACCTGTACTTTTTAACCAATCGTTAGTATTACCCGAAAAGTACGATAACATCTTTTTGGTTACTAATTGTCTACATATCTCATACGACATAGTGTAACTTCGAAATAACGTAATCTCGTTATTTCCGCTAGTTTGGTTAACTTAGCGATATCCATCGCTTTCATATATTATCGAATTCTTTATGAATCCGTTATTTTGACCCGTTTAAAGGTCTTTGATGAAATCTTTCACTTTTAGCAGCAATTTCTTTTGTCTTCAAATTTATTTATTCGGTTCTGTCATACCGAACCTACCACTTACAAGCAAACCAAATTTATTTAAATGACCTTGACGGGTCTCACTAATTAGACTTATTAGTCCAGTTACTTTTTTTTTACCGCTTGCTTGGTTATAATGTGATTCTACTTCACATTACATTTCTTGACCGTGATTGTGTTACACCATGTTTAATTTATATCAAAATTTTATTTTCGAAAATATCACTTTTCGAGTATATCGTCTTGCGCCTATCAGTGTCAAGACTTGTATCTTTCATGCTTACTATTTAAATTCCTATCAGAATTTATGTTTGTAAAAACATTATTTCCTACTAAAACCGAGTTTTAGTTTTAGGATCTTCTCTTTAACTTTTGTTAATTATCCATACCAGGATATTGACAGTCCATAATTTATTCTTATTTGGTTATATCCCATTACCGGGCTCATTATTCTCTTGCATTTAACGCTACCTTTATCTGGCTAGCGCTCATTTGTGCCATTCGGCATTATTTTGTATTCAACATGTTTGACCTATTTACGTGAAATCCATCACTTATAAACAATTAACTTTATTCTTTATTCAACCCATTCGACTTCGAATAGTTGAACATATTTACTCACAATTTCTATATACGAGATTTTACAGTCATATCTCGTAATCCAAGTCCTTTGATTTTTCAACCCGCGTTCACGTCTCTTGGTTTATGCATGTGTTTAATTCTTACCCATCAACCGGGTGTTTTACCGAAGTCGTTATTATTGCAACCCTCCCAGTATGCATTAAGACCTCGCTTCATTTTTATATTCCGACTTTGTCTTTAAGTTTGACGTTTTACAAAAACGACCCGTTAAGGGACATATTTGCATTTTCCGGGTTCGAGTGTAAGTACACTCCCTCCCAATGCTTGTCTAAATCATTTTACATGCTTGCGTTTTATGGGTTCGAGTGTAAGTACACTCCCTCCCAATACTTGTCTAAATCATTTTTCATGCTTGCGTTTTCTGGGTTCGAGTGTAAGTACACTCCCTCCCAATACTTGTCTAAATCATTTTTCATGCTTGCGTTTTCTGGGTTCTCTAAATCATTTTTCATGCTTGCGTTTTCTGGGTTCGAGTGTAAGTACACTCCCTCCCAATACTTGTCTAAATCATTTTTCATGCTTCTTTGTCCCTTCACTCGGGCTCATTATTCTGATGTAATACGCTTCCGTCCCCGGTTGTGCGTTTACATTATTATCAAATATTTTGCTTATTTGATTCATTTGGGTACTTTTAAGTTAGTCCCATTCACCCCGTCCTTACTACATCAGATGTAAACGTGTCCGCCATAAGAAGTTCATGGTATCATATGCCACTACTTACTTTGCCAGAGTAAGCGATTAGCACATGACACACATGATCTTTTTATAGTTTTCACATCACGCCCTATGTAAGTAACGCCTCTATTTGTTTCTCTTGGAAACAATATCCCGAATACATTTTCTATTCGGGTTTTTTCCAAGTTTTTAATCTACATATGCAACTTTTAATTTCTACTTATTTGTTGCATGTTACTATTTGTGCGATTATTTAAAATGTGCACCTGGTAATGTTTGCCCCGACGGGCGTTCTTTGCCATTAACCTTGTTCGCGGTCGTTACGCGATTTAGTCCTCGGTAAGCATGCTCCTCTCATCATACTTCGGACCGTTCCATCATCATATCCACAATTCGTTTGACTCTCGTCGTTTTCAAACGCGAGTGTCCTTCAATTAAAACATTCATAAAGTTAGTAACGTCAACTTCAATAATCGCCCGTATTATAATACAAGGCTTTTTCTACTATACGCGTCAACGCGCGTATTTTCGTCAACTATATCAATCATTTTAATTGGGGTAACGTATATCACACGATAGCCCTATGTGTTGTTTACAACACTTTAGCATGCTAAGCTATTAACATACTTGTACTTACCGGAATTGCGATCAAGCCTCGAACCGAACACTATTCTTTGTCAAGAGCATAAGGTTTAAGTCCAAGCATGGTTCCTCCCCACCATACTCGAATCTCTTAAACCAAGGCTCTGATACCAACTTGTAACACTCGTTCTTATAAATCAAGGTTTAGCGTATTATTTATGAAAACAATCATGTAATTAAGATTACATATCCATCGGAAAAACGGGTTTACTAAAACCTTTTACAATTTAAAAGTTTAGTACATAATGTAATCAAGTTCGTCAATTAAAAGAAACAATGAAACGACATTCGTCATTTAACATAATAACGATACATAGTGCGGAAGCTTATTTCGTGTTCGTGTTCGGTTCTTGCTCGTCACTTGATCTTCATCCGGGCACTCAAGGCAATCACCTATGATCAAAACCAACTTAAAAGTTAGTTTTGATAGTCAAATATGAAGTTCAAACAGGTACAGAGGTTAAATATGAAGTTCAAACAAGTACAGGGGTTAAATATGAAGTTCAAACAAGTACAGGGGTTAAATATGACAAAAATAATATTTTTCCAAGTTTGGGGGCGTCGCGTGACGCTAGGCCCCCTTTTCAGCAGAATGTTGCTGCATATTCCCTGCACGATCTGATTTCACGGAAACGGCCATAACTTCTTCGTTATTGATCCGTTTTACCCGATTCTTTTTCCTACGCGTCCGTAATTTAATTCTCCATCTTATGGAGTTAAAATCCAACAACCTTCATAATAAAATTTTAGACTTTTAAGTCTTTGGCTTATCGCCCTTTAACCAACTTTTGACCCGTTTATGCATTTTATCAAACGAACATATTTGTTTGATTCCTACATCACCTACACTTCTCAAATTGTTATTAACTACCATTTTAGGTTCTAATCACAAGTTTATTTCACAATTTAAACCCGTTTTCGCTCGTATACTTATTTTGACCCGTTAAGGGTATTTAAGCACTTTCGAGCCTAAAATCGCTCTCGATTGTTTCTAGCATTTCATCACCGTATTTCTTATCCTATAATCTCCCACCACAATTGTGTTTATGGCGGGTTTGATGTGGTGATCTATACAAACCAAATTTTACCTCTCGAATCATTATTTTACGGCAAAAACTCAAATAGTACCGTTTGACTAATATGATACCTCTTTCAACTTCTATACTTAATCTAAGTATTTACTTAATCATAAAACTTGTTTCCAAACAACCTTTAAAGGTTGTTTGTTCGAATTAGCTAACAAGGGCGTTTTGGTCCTTTTTAGTCTTTCAATTACGACAAGGTCTTTTGAGAGCATGTTTGACCCATGATTCTTCTTTTGAATTATGATCTTGCTCGAAAAGTTAATATGCTTTTCAAAACGCCACTACCCTCTTTTAAAGCATTCGGTTTACCCACTTAAGTAACCATTGTCTATCTAAGACTTCATTAAATACTCATTGAACCTTACGTTCTCAATGAATCATTACTCTATTACACATACCTGGCTCGGGTCAATGTATTGACCTGAATTAATGCCTTGCTATAATATTCGCTAAATAGTAGCGATGCAAATATCATTTCTACATTTATTCCTAAAATCATATAACTCGACAAGAATCATTAGTCGCTATTATCAAAAGGTGGTATCTTCACCCTTTGACCCGTTTGGTCTAAATGACCGATTATATTGGCGAGATGACATGTATTTTCATCTCGACTATATGACTCGCTCCGATTTACATCGTGCGGTCGCTTTACTTATAATTCATTTCTTAACACTTTTCGGCCTATTAAGGCTTACTTCATACGTGTCTTTTAAAGCTAATAGTTATGGTCGATGCATGACCAATTTACCGTTTTACCCTTATTGTTTGTTTTGGTTTACCCTATAAGGCAACCATTCAAAAATTTATTTTCCATTTGTCATAAAATGATCAAATTACCGATTTAACTCCTTTTAAACCATCAACATGGTTTCTTGTCATACTCGACTATCTTGTTCCGTACGTTTACACGCCGGAACATCATACCTCAATTATGTATTTATCTTATTCGTAACTAATACAATAAGAGAATACTCTAAAATATAAGACTATTGTAAGTTATACTTACCTTGCATCCGAATTATGCTTATCCGTCATTCTTGCTTTGTTTGACCCGCTTCCTTCCCCAAGCCTTCACCTAGCTTGGCAAGCGTCAAACTATCATTGTAATTGTAAGATGGTTAGGTTAGTCATAATCTTTTACGACTATTCCATCCTACTCTTCTTATATCGAATTTACCATCCGATCATACACTTGGTCGATTTGACTTTTTAAGGTCAATCGACTTATCAACTTATTCATTGCACATTTTCACTCTAATTTTAACACTTTAGTTTTCATTTAGGCATTTTAACAAACACCTAATGGGCATGATTCTACACATTTGCTAACTAGTTCATAATTAGTCATTTTTACCAAGATTAACATCAAGATTCAACCATTATCATGTATGATCAAATACTCAAACTTGCAAATTGTTCAAGTATCTTGCATCTACTATCACTTATGATGATTTCTAACACAACTATATTATCATCTTTTCTACATAATCAAAACCCACTTGACACATGAGTGTATGATTATGAATTCACAACAATGAACAACAATTCAACAAATACATGGCTAGGGTTTACTACTAGACATAGTTTCATCCCTAATTTCATCCAAACAACAAACATGCAAGCTCAGATTCGAATTCTCTAGGTTTGCTCAGAATTTCAACTAGAGATTTTTCAAGAAATTTACATACCTCGTGACTCCTTTTTCAATGGAGATCACTAATTCATACTCGGATTTTGATTTGGACTTGATTTGCCCCTTCAATTTGTTGAGATTGTTTGAGCTAGGGTTTGGAGCTTCTTGCTCCTTCTCCTGGACTACTTCACGCACGCACACACACTTGTTGTGTGTGTTGTGTTTTAGTTTTAAGTTTATAATTCTAGTTTTAAGTTACCCGGCTTTGGTCCCTCGCGTTTGATTAGTTATTAATTAGGTCACAACCTAATTATTTTCAACAATACTCTCACTTATTAACTAGGTTTAATATTCCTAGTTAACTTAGCGGGTTCGGGAAAATTTATGACTAAGTTTATTTTAGGCCCCGTTAACTCGGGCCCTTTATCCATTTTATTTCCTTAAAGCTTTTATTCATTCATATTTTTTTTATTATTAGGATTAATTATTTAAATCCTAATATTCCACCGGGTAAATTTTACCACTAACGGTACTTTACCCGTCTTTTAGTATTAACGGGGTTTAATTACCAAACCCGTTTTCGGGGTGTTACACTCTGGTTCAGTCACCATGTCAAGTAAGTATTCACATTTATGTATGATTAAGTATTTAAATAGATATAGAATAAGGATACTTATCTATTGTTTGCCATTTGTAGGCGCTGGAAAGTCCTTAAAATCAGCCACTCGGTTCAGTGTCAGTGATCTTGATGCATATACTTCCTCCAAGTCTGCTAAGAAACAAGCTGATGCCAGTCCTAGCGTCCCACTTCCTAAGGGTGCCGGCACAAAGGGCAAGGGTGGAAAGAAGAGGAATACTGCTGACACTCTTGAAGGCCTGCCTCTCATCCAGCACCAGTTTGAAGAATACGTCTCTGAGGTAAGGATCCCTGATCCTTAAGTCTATTCAGCCCACATTGAGGATAACGGATCCTGACATGTGTTATTCTTTTGCAGAAATTTGCTGAGATCCATATGCTCATGGATTCCTATGCTGAAGAGGCTGAGCAAAAGCAGCTGGACTTCGAAAAGCTGTTCCTAGCTAAGGATCAAACAATTGCCTCTCTTGAAAATGACATCAAGCTAATGAAGAAGGAACTGGTCATGGCCCACATCACAGCTGATCAGGAGAAGGCTGAAGTGATGGAGGGTGCTAAGCTTTCTGCCACCATTGCCATGCTCAAGATTAAACTGCAGATGGCAAAGGAAGCCGAGGATCCTAACTTTGACAGGACTTCCTGGGACCAGGAAGGTTGGAAGGCCAAGCTGGCTGAGCTAGATGATGAAGAGGAGGCTGGAGAGGTTCGGGCGATCGAGGCTAGTGGCAGTGGGTTGAAGGATCAAGCTGAGGATGCAGCAGCTGGTGGTGATTCAGCGAAGGTGTAGGCTGCAACAATGGGCGATGATGGAAATTTCTAGACGTGGCCGGAGCCCATTTTTTATGGTTTGGCAGTTTTTTTTTGTTTGATGATGTTTTGATGATAAACAATGTTGGTCTGTACTTAAACAATAGCCTTTAGGTTTAAGGATCATGGATCCTTCAGACAATAGGCAGGATAATAGGTGGTGGAGGGATCCTCTGTTTGGGGGATGAAACCATTGTTATCCTGCCGCCCTTCTATTCCTACACTTTATGAACTGTTAACTAAGGACACCCTTTGCTTACCCCAGCGGACGAGCCACGTTTTGCTGGTAGATGCTCGGGGTAGGCAATTTTGACAACCTTTTAAGAGTTAATCTTTTGATAAATAAATAAAACTCTAATCTTTTGGCTATCTTATGTTGTCCATTATATTTATATTTATCTTTCAATATTTATGGTACCTTTTCTTTGAATTCACAAGTTAAGAATGAAAATATATTAGATTATGTCAAAAAGTTTAGGATATGATCAAAGATCAAATATCCTATAATTGAAAGTTTGAAAGAAGTGGTGTAATTTTAGGATTATGTATCCTGTTGTCAAAGAATAAGGGTAACCTAAATAAATCAAGAATAAAATTAAGGTGATTAAGGATCATACCTGAGAATCCAAGTTAGGATCCTAAACCATTAACATTCACAACCAGGATAACCAAAAGACAAACCTTAGTAAAAGGTTAGGATCAAGGATCCTTAGTTGTTTAGCTTCAGAAACCTGAAATGGAACATAATTTGGGACTAAGCCAATATAAGAGAAGAGTTAGTAACTGGGGACAAGCCCAACAATCTGGGGACAAGCCCAATAAACTGGGGACAAGCCCAAATGATCTTGTGTAAACTGGAGTATGGCCCTCACTGGCGACTATCCAAACTTAATGACATGAAAATGTCAAAACCTTAGCTAACGTGAAAACGTTAGAAACCTTAGGAACAGATGTATGGTACGTCTACCATTATACGTAGGATCCTGGATACAGCCAGTACAATGAAATTGCCAGCTCCTAAAGCGGGTATTGGTCCCGTTGCCTTGAACTGCACCAAGATCATCGTGCGCTACTGGCGAAGCTGGGGACAGGCCCAAAAAACTGGGGACAAGCCCAAAAACTGGGGACAAGCCCAAAAACTGGGGACAATCCCAAAAAACTGGTGACAAGCCCAAAAAACTGGGGACAAGCCCAAAAACTGGAGACTTCTGTGGATACTTGATCCTTTGTTAAGGATACATCAACCTTCTGCAAAACTCAGAACTAAGTGAAAGAAGGATAAAGGATCCAGGATCCTTCTCCTTGTAAACAAATTAATAAAAGAATTAGATAAATTGAGATTAGATCATTACCAGCGTGAGGATCATCTTTCCTCTAAGGATCCTTCATGGATATCGGATACGAAAATAGCTAAGGATCCTGGGTCCTTATTACATAAAGTATCTCTTCAGATGGACAGCATTCCAAGCTCTTGGTAGCAAATCACCTTCCATTATTAATAATCGATATGCCCCCTTTCCTGCCTCAGCTTCAATAAGATAGGGGCCTTCCCACTTTGGTGCTAACTTGCCATCAGCAGGATTTGTGGTATTTTGGAATGCTTTCCTTAACACCATATCACCAACCTGAAACTTTCTGATCCTGACATTGTTGTTATAAGCTCCAGCCATCTTTGTTGATTACTAGCCATTCTTATTCTAGCCAAATCCCTGAGTTCTTCTATGGTATCCAAGTCTTGAACTAAGTTTTCAGCATTTCCTTCAGGATCACGGATGCTTGTTCTTGCAGTAGGAACCACCATTTCTGTAGGGATCACCGATTCTGCTCCAAACACTAAAGAAAATGGAGTTTGGCCAGTAGCATTCTTGGGAGTTGTCCTATTAGCCCAAAGCACATAAGGTAGTTCTTCTGCCCATTTTCCTTTCTTGGATCCAAGCTTCTTCTTTAAATTGTTGATGATGATCTTGTTGGATGATTCTGCCTGGCCATTAGCTTGTGGGTGGACAGGTGTTGATGTTATCATCTTAATCCCCCAGCTGTCACAAAAGTTAGTAGTTCTACTCCCAATAAATTGGGATCCATTATCACAAACAATTTCAGAAGGAATACCAAATCTGGTAATAATGTTTCTTTTGATAAAGGATATCACTTCTTTTTCTCTGACTTGAGCAAAGGCTTCAGCTTCTATCCACTTAGAGAAGTAGTCAGTCATAGCAAGTGTTAGGGGAGGATTTTCTAACAATTAGTGATCCTTATTCGTTATCTTAATTAATGATCCTTACTTCTGTGACAGGTGGTGATCCTCAGAAGAGCTTCAGGATCAGGATCATGGATCACTTTAAGGATCCTCATACTGACGATTGTTTGTCTATGTTTTGTGTTGCTTCGCAGGAGTAACAAGCTTGACTTGGTCTTGGCAACGGTACTATGGAATATTCCACGAGTATTTCGCACACGATTAACCAGAAATGGACGTTGTGGAGAACGTGGGAGCTTGGCACGAAAGTCAGATAGTTAGTTATTGTAGTTAACTTCTATTTTAAAAGGAGTAACGAGCTAGAATTAGAACACTTAGCCATTTTCAGCTACACACACTCTCATATACTCGCACTCTTGAAGCTCTCGACGTACACTCATTAGTTTTCATTCACTTTTACACATTTCAAGATAGTGATCCTTGTACCTAGATCGTTACTATCCGAAGTTGTAAACATTTATTCATTTATTTGAGCTTGGTGATCGGTAGTTTCCATCACCCGGGGTTTTTTGTGCCGGAGATCAACTCTTGATCAAGGGCTTTTTCCCCGTACAAATCCTTGTGTCATTTGTGCAATTTACATTGAAGTGATCCTTGTTATTGTTCTAAACTATAAGCATCATACCCCGTAACAGAGAGTTTGGTTGCAATATCCTCATCAGATTTTTTGACCAAAACAGTTTGGCGCCCACCGTGGGGCAATTGGTGCTTCATTTCAAAGAAATTCTCATCTTTGTGATCATTCCAGTTCACTACAACCAAGCAAATGGCTTCCCCAGCGAAGAATGCTTCAAATTTGATGCCCTCATTCACTTCTTCACAAGGCGTTCCCCCTTTGCCTCCACCACCTTCTGGATCCCAGAAGAATGCTGAGAATGTTGTGAAGAAACCAACTCCCATTTTCTCAAAACCTCCAACTTCTTCTGCTTCTTACACTCCCACTACTAGTGACATGTTTACTTTGATTTTGCAGATGAAGGATCAGATACGGCAACAAGATAAGACCAATGAAAGGATTCTCAAAGAAATCGGAGATCTCAAGAAGCAAAAGAAAACGGCAGAGGATCATTCCCCACTGGTGCCAAAATCTTTGAATTTTGATACTCCTGTGATTACTTCCCAGCCATCAGTGGTTCCAGATGTTCAATATGTGGGTGGACCAAAAGGATTGCACTACGGAACAACAACACTGACCCAGGCATCAGGTTCATATTTCCAGCCAGCGGGATCCTATCCTCAGCATATGGGATCCCTCACAAATTCAGGAGGATATTCAGGAGCGCAGCAGGTTCAAGGATCCTCCTTTGTTCCAGGATCATCCCAGGTTCAAGGATCCTCCTTTGTTCCAGGATCATCCCAGGTTCAAGGATCCTCCTTTGTTCCAGGATCATCCCAGGTTCAAGGATCCTCCTTTGTTCCAGGATCATCCCAGGTTCAAGGATCCTCCTTTGTTCCAGGATCATCCCAGGTTCAAGGACCCTCCTTTGTTCCAGGATCATCCCAGGTTCAAGGATCCTCCTTTGTTCCAGGATCATCCCAGGTTCAAGGATCCTCCTTTGTTCCAGGATCATCCCAGGTTCAAGGATCCTCCTTTGTTCCAGGATCATCCCAGGTTCAAGGATTCTCCTTTGGTCCAGGATCATTCCAGCTTCAAGGATCCTCCTTTGTTACAGGATCGTCCCAGTTTCAGGGATCCTTCCAGATGCCAGGACCCTTGAGGAGTTTGCAAACCGGAAGTTCAGATGTCCATCAGGGAGATTTTATTCCAATGCAGACCAATGCTTCTACTGGTCCCTCGATCATTCCAGAGCCCCAACAATATGGATTAACATCCATTCTTCCTAATTCGAATCCGATGGGAGGTAACACTTTTAATAATTCTTATAATACTAACCATGGTCTTATGCAGGATCCAGGTATCAATCATGCCATGGCCAGAGAATTGCAAAAGCTAAAGGATATGATATCAAGTGTTCCAGGAGTGGTCAAACCTATCCCAGAGATTGCAGATGGGAGCCACAAGATATCTCGTTTTGCACCACCAATCTGTGATGCTGAGATACCCAAGAGGTTCCATGTGCCAACAATGAAGCTGTATGATGGTTCGACGGATCCTGAAGAACACATAGCACAATACAGGGAGAGGATGGAGATCAATCCAATCCCAGAAAGGTTAAAGGAAGCGTGCCTGTGCAAGGGATTCGGATCCACTCTTACTGGATCAGCTCTCAAATGGCTGCTAAGTCTTCCCCCCACTCTATTACCCTATTTGCTAATCTAGTTAACCTGTTTAATAATCAGTTTTCTTGTAGTAGAAAATTTGAACGATTAACTAGTGATCTATATAGGATAACCCAGGGTCATAATGAATCATTAAGGGATTACATTACCAAATTCAGTAAAGAATCCTTAGACATTCCCAACTTAGATATAGCTACGGCTGTTGAGGCCTTTAAAATGGGATTGCTTAGGGATTCGTCGTTCTATGATGATCTTGTTATGACACCATGCAGGAACTTAGATGAGGTAAGAACACGAGCACTTAGGTTCATTCGGCTAGAGGATGACAAGAGGATCCAGGAGAGGTTAGCAGGATCCTCAAAGCAGGATAAGCAAGGATCCTCATTCAGAAACAACAAGTTCAGATCCTACAACAGATCTGATAACCAGAACGTGCATTCTGTTGATCAAGAAGAGGATGATGAGGATTATCCTCCAATTTCTGAATATTGTTTTTCTGTTGATAATAATGAACTAATCCTTGCGATGCAGAATCTAGGTGATAAAGCTAGATGGCCCAGAAAAAATGATAGGCCAGCTGCAACTAAGGATAAATCAAAGTGGTGTGCATACCATGAAGATTTTGGGCATCTTACAGAAGAATGCATTGCACTAAGAAAGGAAATTGGATACTTGTTGAGCAAGGGGCATCTAAAAGAATTGTTGGGAAGAAAAAAGTCAAGGACTCAGGATCCTGAAAGGATCCCTGAGAAGGCTCCAGCCCCTCCAGCAGATGCACAAGTAATAAACTTTATTTCTGGAGGATCAGACATTTGTGGCACATCCTTCTCAGCAGCTAAAAGGCATGCAAAGGAAACAAAAATGGATAATGGAGAAAGACCTGTTCGAACATCAAGTGTCTCCGAAGGAAAAGTCATAACCTTTGATGAGGATGATCGTGTTGATATCCAGGATCCTCATCACGATGGCTTAGTTATTACTCTTTTTATTTCTAACCATTTTGTCCGCAGGATCCTTATAGACGGAGGAAGTTCAGTGAACATTATCCAGTTTGATGTTCTAAAGAAGATGGGTATCCCTGAATCAGATATCATACCAAGATCCTCCGTGCTCGTGGGATTTAGTGGCGAAACTAAGAATACCCTGGGGGACATTAAGCTCCCAATATACATCGAAGGCCAACACTCTTATCAAAAATTTTGTGTTATTGACTGTTTATCTTGTTGTAATGTTATCCTTGGCAGGCCCTGGATACACGATATGAAGGCAGTCCCATCTACTTACCATCAATGTGTGAAGCTCCCTAGTCCTTGGGGAATAGTCAAGATTGATAGTGATCAGCAGGAGGCCAAGAATTGCTATACTTCATCGATGAAACCGGCCTCGAAGTCAAGGGAGCAATAGCAATCAAAGTATCCTCCAAGGGATGTCTTGGAGGCAAGAGAGCAGGATGTGGTAGAAGTCCTCATGGATCCTGATGATCCTGAATCCAAAATCTATATCGGATCACGGATCCTTGGCGAAATGAAAGAAGACCTCATATCCTTCCTCAAAAGGAGAAAGACTACCTTTGCATGGAAACACGAAGACATGACTGGTATATCTAAAGATGTAATCACTCACAAACTTGGCCTTGATAGGTCCTTCAAACCGATCCATCAAAGGAGAAGAAAGTTTGCACCGGAAAGGAATGCCATTATCCAAGAAGAGGTAGAAAAGTTGCTCCGGGCAGGTATGATTAGAGAGGTCAAGTATCCAAGATGGTTGGCCAATGTGGTTGTTGTTCAAAAGAAAAACGGAAAGTGGAGGGTATGTGTCGATTTTACCGATTTAAATAAGGCATGTCCCAAGGATCCTTTCCCATTACCCCACATTGACTCCATGGTGGATGCAACTGCGGGTCATGAACTATTAACTTTTATGGATGCTTCATCTGGATTTCAACAAATCCAAATGGAACCATCCGACCAAGAGGATACAGCCTTCATGACTCCAACTGGTATATACTGCTATATTGCTATGCCGTTCGGATTAAGAAATGCAGGTGCAACATATCAAAGGCTGGTGAATATGATGTTCAAGGATCAGATTGGACAAACTATGGAGGTTTACATAGATGATATGGTGGTAAAATCCATAAAAGCTGAGGATCACCTGAGGGACTTGGAGGAAGCATTCGATATCCTTGACAAATATAACATGAAACTTAATCCTTCAAAATGTCACTTTGGTGTTAAAGCAGGTAAATTCTTAGGATATATGGTGACCAAGAGAGGCATTGAAGCTAGCCCGGAACAAATCAAAGCAATAGTGAACATCAAATCTCCGGCCAATGCTAAGGATGTTCAAAGGCTAACAGGCAGGATAGCAGCTTTGAACAGATTTATATCCAAATCCTCAGAGAAGTGCAAAGAATTCTATGATATCTTAAGGAAGAACAAGAAATTTGAGTGGACTGAGAGGCATGAAAATGCTTTAAGAGCCCTCAAAGATTACATATCCTCAGCCCCGGCCTTGATGAAACCAAAAAAAGGCGATGTGCTATCCTTATATCTTGCAGTATCCTCAAAAGCAGTAAGTGCGGTCCTTGTTAAGGATCATGAAGGGACACAACATCCTGTCTATTATGTAAGTAAAAGTTTACTTGATGCCGAATCCAGGTATTCACACCTTGAAAAGCTTATTCTTGCATTAATTATGGCATCCACTAAGTTGAGACATTATTTTAAAACTCATGTTATTGTTGTTAAAACTAATTTCCCAATTAAGAATGTCCTCAGAAAGCCAGAGATGTCAGGAAGGATGGCTAAGTGGGCAGTGAAGCTAAGTGCATATGATATAAGATATGAGCCTAGGACAGCCATCAAATCCCAAGCATTAGCTGACTTTGTGGCTGATTTCAGTAGTGATTTACAAAAAGAAGCTGAGTTAGAAGTCCAGCAGCTAGAGGAGACCAAGGATCCTTGGATACTCTATACTGATGGATCCTCAAATGTCAAAGGCACAGGGCTTGGAATACTACTAAAATCGCCACAGGGGGACATAATACCCCACTCTATAGCTTGTGAGTTCCAAACCACTAACAATGAGGCTGAATATGAAGCCTTAATTGCTGGTTTGCAAATTGCAAAGCATATGGGGATCAGGTATCTTGAGGTACATGTAGATTCATTGTTAATTACAAACCACTTTAATGGATCCTATGCTGTTAAAGGTGAAAAGCTAACCAAATATTTAGAGATAGTCAAAAGCTTGGCACTCTCTTTTGTTTCCTTTAGTTTGATGCAGGTACCAAGGGAAGAAAATACAGAAGCTGATGCATTGGCTAACTTAGGATCATCCTTGAAGATCCCGGAGGATATCAAGATCCCTATTATCCATATCCTGACCCCGGCTATCGAGGATCATGTGGCTATGGAGATAGGAAATGATTCTGCAATTATCCCTAGTGAGGATACTCAATCCCATTCAGGATCAGGATCATTGATCTCACCAATTATGAGATACTTACAACATGGAGAGATTCCTACAGGAGAAAACCCTAGGGCTTTCAAATCTAAGGTATCTCATTTCACAATTTTAAATAATATGTTGTATAGACGATCTCTTGCAGGACCATACTTGAGATGCATTGAGGATCCTGAAATCCAACAAGTTTTAAAAGACTTCCATGAAGGAGATTGTGGAAACCACACTGGGGGCAGGGCATTATTCTCAAGGATCCCGAGGACAGGATACTACTGGCCAAGCATGAAAAGAGATGCTGTGGAGTATGCTAAGAGATGTGATCCTTGTCAGACACACAGCAACATCCTTCATCAACCAGCTGAATTATTGCATCCTATATCCTCCTCTTGGCCATTTATGAGATGGGGTATGGATATAGTTGGTAAGCTCCCTAAGGCACCTGGTGGAAAAGTATTCATGCTTGCTATGACTGATTACTTCTCCAAGTGGATAGAGGCTGAAGCTTTTGCCCAAGTCAGAGAAAATGAAGTTATATCCTTCATTAAAAGAAATATTATAACTAGATTTGGAATTCCTTCTGAAATTATATGTGATAATGGTTCCCAATTTATTAGGGGCAGAACCACTAACTTTTGTGACAGCTGGGGGATTAAGATGATAACATCAACACCAGTCCACCCACAAACTAATGGTCAAGCAGAATCATCCAACAAGATCATCATCAACAATTTGAAGAAGAAGCTTGGATCCAAGAAAGGGAAATGGGCAGAAGAACTACCCTATGTGCTTTGGGCTGATAGGACAACCCCTAAGAATGCTACTGGTCAAATGCCATTCTCTTTGGTATTTGGGGCAGAATCAGTGATCCCAATAGAAATGGTGGTTCCAACTGCAAGAACAAGTACTCGTGATCCTGAGGAGAATGATGAGAACTTAGCTCATGTCACACCCCGACCGCGTAAAACAACAAATCGCGGCGGAAACATCGGGGCGTGTCGTAACAGAATAAATTGTTTCATAACCATGGCATACAAAGTTGTATTTTATTTATCAAACAAGGGTGTTACATTGTCTTGAACAGTAAACAAAAGAGTTTATAACATAATTAAACAAGTCTATCTTCGTTTTTAGTCTCTAAGGCACAGGTCCGCCCTAGTGTCATGATCAACATCCTACGGAAAAGCTCCTGAAAACACATGTGAAAATAGGTACGTCAGCATAAAAATGCCTGTGAGATACATAGGTTTGTGAAAATAGGATTCATGACTTAAGTTTAAGAAAATGTTTAGTCATGAACCTTGTAATTTGCTTTGTCTTGTAAATCATTTTAAAAACGATAAGATCAGTTGATATGTATAAATAAATGTAAGGTTAACTGAATAATCATGTAAAATGAGTTTGTATAAGATAAGTTGGTTGTAAAACAATGTCTTATGAAAAGTATGTTATTTGTATAAAATGTTATATGTATCAAACTGAAATGATTCAAATAACGTTACACTATGTAATATTATACAAACACTTATATATAGGAAGTACCAGCGGCGTATCCACCATGTTTGTATCATATTACACACACCTTGTTACTCAAATCACTTACCCAAACAACCACCAATGTAACTTGTTCATGTACAAACCAATTGTCAAGTGTTATTGTGTCAACCATATCAAAATGTCTATGTCCAATGTAAACCACCAAATGTGTATATCAATGTCAAAATGTTTATGTTCAATATAGATCATGTAATGTGTAACCAAAATGTCATGTATGGTAGTGAAATATATCAACTAAACCATATGTGAAATGCACAAAAACAAGGTATTGAAGTAAAACATAGTTTAAATCAAAGTTATGTTTTGTGTAACAAATGCATGCTATACTGATACAAACATCTATGCGGTATTGTTATAATGCATACATCCAAGCCTTGAGACTGTGGCGATAAACCCTTAAACAAATTAAAGGTTCATCTGAGTTATGTATATCGAATTCGGTCATTCCTTTCATCCCCATACCCAGGATGTCCGGAACGGGAGTTGTCAATTCCTATGGTACCACTACCTACTAACGAATGGCATGATCAATGTTAATGAATGTATTGTTCCATGTTAAATAAACCAAATGTCATACCCAAAATGTAAGCATGTGAAAACGATGCACTAAGTATGTAATCAAATGAACATACGTAGCGTGAAATGTAATGAAAAATGATGTACTAAGTAATGCACACAATGGGCACACCTAGCATGAAATGTAATGTAAAACGATGTACTAAGTAATGCACACAATGGGCACACCTAGCATGAAATGTAATGTAAAACAATATACTAAGTAATGCACACAATGGGCACACCTAGCATGAAATGTAATGTAAAACAATGTACTAAGTAATGCACACAATGGGCACACTTAGCATAAGATGTAATGTAAAACAATGTACTAAGTAATGCACACAATGGGCACACTTAGCATAAGATGTAATGAAATCATGTACTATAATGTACTAACGAACATAGCATGTATATGATGTGAAAACAGGAAAGCATGAAAGTAACAAGTAGGCACATGTGTTCCACCCCAAAACAGTTCGGAAAACAGTAAAAGAGGGGTCTATGTACTCACTTGAGATTGCTCAGTTGTCTAAAGATAACCACCAAGTAATGCTAGAGATCACGGAATCAAACGGCACCTAATATAGGTAACTATGTTAATAAACCGGACCTAAATCGGAAGATCGGGTAGCATGAGGGTTTGTAAACCAAACGAGTATTGAGACTCGTGTAGTATGGTTCAGCAAAGCCTACATACTAATTGAAACCTAACATAATTGTTTACGACCCATTACGACCCGTTTAGATAGCTTATGCTACTTTAACGCGTCGTTCGCGTGAAACGCGTTCGGACCGCCTAACTAGCCCTATGACAAGTGTTATATGCCTAAACATGTTACATAATCAGTTATGTGACAAAGGTTTAGGTTACATATGCTTAATTACCAATTATACATGAAAAGGGTATTCTGGTAATTTACCTAAGGCATATAAACTACCTATCATACAACTACTTAAATGATGTGACCATAGGGTATAACCTCGGAAGGTTATTCCCTACCTACTATGGTCACCTAATGTGTTTGGTCGGATCCTAATGATCGACCAAATGGGTCGGGTTCGAGGTATAAGCGATTTATTAGATCGCTTACCCTACGACCCTAGACAACGTGGTAATCAGTAGGCATAGTCCCAAGGGACTATAACCATCGTGATTACAATCACGTTGCGAAGTTCAAACGAACTTCGCATTGACCATTACTGGTCAACGCTGAAAGTCAAACAAAGTTTGACTTTCTGACTCGAAAAGCAATAAAATAAGGAAAAGAACGAAAGAATACTTACGAAGGGTCCCCGAATGCTAACTTCGATTCAAAAATCTCAGGTATGAAACAATAGTTTCAACTTAGAGTTTCTCAAATCAAAGTTCTTGTGATTTTGAAGCATGGGGGGTGGGGTATTTATAGTATTTGGTCCACCGTTAAGATCGTTTCATGGAAAACGTGCCTTAATCCCACCCGTACAAGTGTCTGGACCTTATGGTAGCTCAAATACATCCTTATCAGCTGACTAAGCAAGTATGAATATGTGGTTGTGGTTAAATCTGCTGCAAACAGGCTATTAAAAACTCTGCATCTGGTCTGAAGACCCCATACGCACCATAGGGCAAAAACCCCTACGCATCGTATGGCTGAACTTTGGCAGATTTACACTTTTGGTCCCTGTTATGCAATAAGGTCATTTTTGACACGTTTAAGGCCCGTTAACCCCATTTCAAAGCTCTAAAATGAAGTTAAAGTATAGGGAACTTAAAACATGCTCAATAATATCTCGGATGTCGGTTCGTTTAGCCGTACGATTGCGATGTTCGGTTAATTACGACGGAATGCGCATAAGCGCGAAAAACGATCCAAATGACGCGACGAATGGATTTTTCTTATGGCGAACACTAAAATATAATATAGTCATGCTTACATAAATTTTTGGATGTCCGGATGTATTCAGAACGTAAGTTATGCGCAAAAATGCAAACTTGTGCACTTTTTGACACTTTTAGTCCCTGAATGACCCAAAAGTTTATTTTAGCATACCGAACCCCTCAAAGCCTATTTCTAAGCTATGTAAAGGATATTTATGGTATGTTTAACTTATGGTCATATTCCGGAATGTCTGTTCCAGTACGAATCGTCATACTTTCGCAGTTTGTCAAGTTTAGTCCCTGTAAGTGAATTAACTTCTTTTTGCCATACCAAAGCCTTCAAAACTTATTTCTAAGTTATGTAAAGGTTATTTAAGGTATGTTAAGTATATGTTGATGTTCCGGAGTATTTGTCGCATTAAACTGAGTACGTTTACGCACCAGTTTGCGTATAACTCTCCAGAAAATGATATAGAGTTTGAAATTATAAAAGTCAAAACATGAAAAATGTAAAACATAACAAAACAAAAATTGTGATCAAATGACATTGTTTTATTGATAATAGAACTGTTCACAATGATTACAAGCACAGTTGTTACAGTCTCCCCTACTTGTGGAAATTTCGTCCCGAAATTTATTTAGAGGAAACTCGTGGAAAAAGATGTGGATATTTCGCCTTCATTTGATCTTCGCGTTCCCAAGTAAACTCAGGTCCACGTTTAGTTTCCCAGTGAACTTTAACGAAAGGAATGCGCTTGCGTTTGAGCCACTTGACTTCACGTTCCATGATTTCCCCTGGCTTTTCAACGAATTTCAGTGTTTTGCCAACACGAATTTCGTCAAGCGGTATGTGGAGGTTCTCATCAGCTGAACACCTCTTGAGATTGGACACGTAAAAAGTTGGATGAACATTTCCCAGTTCAGGAGGTAACTCAAGTCTGTAGGCTACCTTACCGATTCTTTCGACGATCTTGAATGGTCCAACGTATCTAGGTGCAAGTTTTCCTTTCTTTCCAAATCTGATCACACCTTTCCAATGTGAGACCTTAAGTAATACTCGATCACCGACTTGAAATTCCAAGGGTTTGCGTTTTGGATCCGCGTAACTCTTCTGACGGCTCATAGCTGTCTGAAGGTTATCGCGAACTTTCTTGACCTTGTCAGTTGTCTCTAAAATGAGGGCAGGTCCAGTAAGTTGTGCCTCGCCAATCTCATTCCAGCAGACTGGTGAACGACATTTTCGACCATAGAGAGCCTCGAAAGGAGCCATTTTGATGCTGGTGTGATAACTGTTGTTGTAGGAGAATTCAATCAACTTAAGATGTGAATCCCAACTACCACCAAAATCGATCACACAAGCTCTAAGCATATCCTCCAGAGTCTGGATTGTTCTCTCAGATTGACCATCCGTTTGCGGATGATAAGCTGTGCTCAGATTAAGTTGGGTCCCCATAGCAGATTGCATGGTTCTCCAAAAATGAGAAGTGAAACGAGCATCTCTGTCAGAAATGATGTTCAAAGGAACACCATGTCGAGCTACAATTTCATCCACATAGATTTGAGCAAGTCTGTCAGCAGGAAAATCCTCACGGATTGGCAAGAAATGTGCTGACTTTGTAAGACGATCAACGACTACCCAGATGGCATCATGACCTTTCTTTGTGCGTGGAAGTTTAGTAACAAGATCCATAGTAATGTTTTCCCATTTACAAACTGGGATCTCTGGTTGCTCCAATAAACCAGAAGGACGCTGATGTTCAGCCTTAACCTTAAGACAAGTAAGGCATTTTGATACGTATAAGGCAATGTCTTTCTTCATACCAGGCCACCAATAGTGAATACGAAGATCCTTATACATTTTATCTGAGCCCAGATGAATAGAATAACGAGACTTATGGGCTTCATCCATAAGCAAGGTATGAAGATCATCCTGGCTTGGGACCCACAAACGGTCCATGAAGTAATATGATCCATTGTCCTTCAGTTCCAGAGCAGGTGTTATGTGATAGGGAAATTCCTTATCCATCAAACCTTGTGAAACACAAGATTGTTGAGCCTGAGAAATGCGTGCTTGGATATCGGATCGAGCTTGAATAACAGATTGAACACGTGCACAATGAAGCTTAGTACGTTCCTTACGACTCAATGCATCGGCTACGACATTCGCCTTACCAGGATGGTAGCGAATTTCGCAGTCATAGTCGTTTAAAAGCTCAACCCAATGTCGCTGTCTCATGTTGAGTTCTTTCTGGTTGAAGATATGCTGAAGACTTTTGTGGTCCGTGAAAACCACACATTTTGTACCGTACAAATAGTGTCTCCAGATCTTGAGAGCAAAAACAACTGCACCCAACCCAAGATCATGAGTGGTGTAGTTCTTCTCATGTATCTTCAACTGCCTCGATGCATATGCTATGACTTTGTTCCTTTGCATAAGAACACAGCCAAGACCCAATTTTGATGCTTCGCAATATACGACAAAATCATCATCACCCTCAGGCAATGATAGAACAGGCGCATCGCAAAGCTTCTGCTTCAAATGTTGAAAAGCTTCCTCTTGTTTGTATCCCCAATAAAAGGGCATTTTCTTCTGAGTTAGAGCAGTTAGAGGAACTGCAATCTTCGAGAAGTTTTCTATGAAGCGGCGATAATAACCCGCTAGACCAAGAAAAGAACGAACCTCAGTAGGAGTAGTAGGCGTATCCCAATCCTTAATCGCACTGATCTTGGAGGGATCTACATGAATACCTTGTTCGTTGATAATATGCCCCAAAAATTGAACTTCTTTAAGCCAAAATTCGCACTTGGAGAATTTGGCGAAAAGTTGCTCTTTCTTTAGGAGTTCCAGAGTAAGACGAATATGTTGCTCGTGATCAGCTCGCGTCTTAGAGTAAATCAAGATATCGTCAATAAAAACAATGACGAACTGATCCAAATAAGGTTTGCAGACCCTATTCATTAAGTCCATGAAAACAGCAGGAGCATTAGTCAAACCGAATGGCATGACTGTGAACTCATAATGCCCATATCGAGTGTGGAATGCTGTCTTCGGAATGTCTTCTTCCTGCACACGAAGTTGATGATATCCGGAACGTAGATCAATCTTCGAAAAATAAGAAGCGCCCTGTAACTGATCAAAGAGGTCGTCTATGCGAGGTAGGGGATATCGATTCTTGATGGTAAGCTTGTTAAGCTCACGATAATCGATACACATCCTAAAGGATCCATCCTTCTTCTTGACAAAAAGAACGGGAGCACCCCAAGGTGAAAAACTAGGACGTATAAAACCTTTGTCAGAGAGCTCCTGAAGCTGTTTAGACAACTCTTGCATCTCAGATGGTGCAAGACGATATGGAGCTCTGGCAATGGGATTTGCACCAGGTACGAGATCAATGCGGAACTCGACTTGGCGTGCTGGAGGTAACCAGGTAAATCTTCAGAGAACACTTCAGAATAATCCCGAACGACAGGAATATCTGAAATAGACTTACCCTTGCCTTTATCTTCTGTAACATGTGCTAAGAAAGCCACATAGTTCTTCCGTAGATACTTCCGAGCTTTAAAACAAGACATGAGTTTGAGACCACCGATAGGCTTCTCACCTTGAACCTGCAGAATCTCGCCTGTCGAAAGCGGCACACGAACAATCTTCTCAGAACAAACTATCTCTGCGTGATGCTTGGATAACCAATCCATTCCCACAATAACGTCGAAGCTTCCAAGTTGCATAGGCGCGAGGTCAATAGGAAAAAGATGGTCGTTAAGGTTCAACTGGCAGTTGCGAAGAACAGAATCAAGAATAATGGGTTCACCACTAGCAACTTCTACTGTCAAAGGTTTTCCTAGTTTTGTTCTAGACACGCGAAGCATAGGCTCAAAAGACAATGACACGAAACTCTTATCGGCACCAGAATCGAAAAGAACAGATGCAGGCTGATTATTAATAAAGAACGTACCGTTCACCACATTATCGTCAGCCTGTGCCTCTTGGGCATTCATGTTAAAGGCTCGGCCTCGAGCCGGAGCTTGAACCTAATTCTGGTTAGCTAGCCTTGGGCATCGGTTTCTGTAGTGGGTCAGATCCCCACAATTGTAACAAGCACCTGGTGGGTATTGTAGTCGTGCAGCTTGACCCTGTTGCTGAGCAGGAGGTTGAGCAACTTGTTGAGCCGGGTTTTGAACTGCGCGATTCTGAGCAAACCGACAAACATCGGTAAGATGACCTGACTTCCCACAGCTAGTGCAGAAACGGCACTGATGTTGCGGCTGATGGTGACTGTTGCATCTATTGCACAAAGGTGCATTCCCTGTATAGGGTTTCTTTGCTGGCGGCTGTGCGGGTTGGTTGGGAGCTGCCTGATTAGCTTGGGCAGTGATAGCAAAATTTTGGGAAGCCTTACGCTTCCTTGACCTCTTCGAAGAACCAGAGTCCTTTCCATTCTTGTTTTGACCCTTCTTGCTATCCCCCTTATCAGCCGACTGTTTCTTGCCCTTGTCACCCTTCCTGTGTAACTTTCCCTTTCTAATCTGCGACTCAGTCAATGTCGCTGATAACTCGATCGCCTGACGGAGTGTGGCAGGTTCACTACCAGTAAGAATGTCTTGTACCGAGTCAGGTAGGCCGTCGATGTATCTTTCGATAGCCTTGTCAAGTGGGGTAACCATTGTCGGGCAAAGCAAACTCAACTCTTCAAACCGGTCAGTATAAGCCCTGTGCTCACCACTATCTTGCTTCAAAACATCAAACTCTTTCTCCAACGCCCGCTGTTCATGGCGAGGACAGAATTCCCTCATCATATGGGCTCTCAGTTCAGCCCATGTCTATGCGAGAGCAACTTCCGCACCTCGGTCTCTCATTACCCCATTCCACCATGTAAGAGCCCTCTTCTGAAACACGCTCGAGGAGAACTCGACCTTGCGATTATCCGGGCACTGCACGTGGCGAAAAGTATTCTCAATGCTTTCGAACCACTGAAGAAGCCCAGTTGCTCCTTCAGAACCACTAAACTTGAGTGGTTTAGCCTGGTTAAAATCCTTGTATTTGCATGGAACATTGTTGTTATTGTTGGCTTGGTTCCATTGAGCAAAGAGATTTGGGAATTGGGCAGCCATCTGCTGCGCAATAATTTCTGCCAGTTCGGCAGTTGCTATCTGATTCTCGCGTCGAGGAGGCATTCTAAAAGAGGAAAACATGAAAGGAAACGAGTGAGATGATTGGATGAAAAGAATGAGATGAGACAAAATCAACAAGAGCAAAGATGGTGGTCATTCGTCCGTATCACAAAGAAAACAAACGACACACAGTGACTAATCAAAGTAAATGGGTAAAAAATAATGTATAATGAAGACATGCTCGCCTATAAGTGAACACTCATCCCAAGAATTCCCAGGTAAGCACAACTGGTCTCACGTCTGATGAGATGTACACGAAGTGCTTGCCTAGACTGAAAACCCAGAATACAGGCATTCACCCTTCCAGTTTGCACTTGTTCACATTATTTAAAACCCAAAACGTTTGACGGGATTTTGAAAATTTGAAGGCACAAGGCCAAAAAAACCAAACTGAAAAGGGTTCAAAACCATATAACAGAGGGTTCAAAACCTTACAATAGAGGGTTCAAAACCTTGTAATAAATCATTCAAAAATAGATGATTGTTTTTCAAAAATCGTTTCTGAAAAATTTTGGTTCTTGTTTTGATAATCACCTAAGGATAGGTGATGTACATGTTTTAAGATCTAAACACAAGATAACTTGTGTTAGGGTCCTAGAAAATTTATAGTCTAGGTCAAAGCATTACTAATAACCTAATTCCCTATAACCATCGGCTCTGATACCAACTCTTCTGTCACACCCCGACCGCGTAAAACAACAAATCGCGGCGGAAACATCGGGGCGTGTCGTAACAGAATAAATTGTTTCATAACCATGGCATACAAAGTTGTATTTTATTTATCAAACAAGGGTGTTACATTGTCTTGAACAGTAAACAAAAGAGTTTATAACATAATTAAACAAGTCTATCTTCGTTTTTAGTCTCTAAGGCACAGGTCCGCCCTAGTGTCATGATCAACATCCTACGGAAAAGCTCCTGAAAACACATGTGAAAATAGGTACGTCAGAATAAAAATGCCTGTGAGATACATAGGTTTGTGAAAATAGGATTCATGACTTAAGTTTAAGAAAATGTTTAGTCATGAACCTTGTAATTTGCTTTGTCTTGTAAATCATTTTAAAAACGATAAGATCAGTTGATATGTATAAGTAAATGTAAGGTTAACTGAATAATCATGTAAAATGAGTTTGTATAAGATAAGTTGGTTGTAAAACAATGTCTTATGAAAAGTATGTTATTTGTATAAAATGTTATATGTATCAAACTGAAATGATTCAAATAACGTTACACTATGTAATATTATACAAACACTTATATATAGGAAGTACCAGTGGCGTATCCACCATGTTTGTATCATATTACACACACCTCGTTACTCAAATCACTTACCCAAACAACCACCAATGTAACTTGTTCATGTACAAACCAATTGTCAAGTGTTATTGTGTAAACCATATCAAAATGTCTCTGTCCAATGTAAACCACCAAATGTGTATATCAATGTCAAAATGTTTATGTTCAATGTAGATCATGTAATGTGTAACCAAAATGTCATGTATGGTAGTGAAATATATCAACTAAACCATATGTGAAATGCACAAAAACAAGGTATTGAAGTAAAACATAGTTTAAATCAAAGTTATGTTTTGTGTAACAAATGCATGCTATACTGATACAAACATCTATGCGGTATTGTTATAATGCATACATCCAAGCCTTGAGACTGTGGCGATAAACCCTTAAACAAATTAAAGGTTCATCTGAGTTATGTATATCGAATTCGGTCATTCCTTTCATCCCCATACCCAGGATGTCCGGAACGGGAGTTGTCAATTCCTATGGTACCACTACCTACTAACGAATGGCATGATCAATGTTAATGAATGTATTGTTCCATGTTAAACAAACCAAATGTCATACCCAAAATGTAAGCATGTGAAAACGATGCACTAAGTATGTAATCAAATGAACATACGTAGCGTGAAATGTAATGAAAAACGATGTACTAAGTAATGCACACAATGGGCACACCTAGCATGAAATGTAATGTAAAACGATGTACTAAGTAATGCACACAATGGGCACACCTAGCATGAAATGTAATGTAAAACAATGTACTAAGTAATGCACACAATGGGCACACCTAGCATGAAATGTAATGTAAAACAATGTACTAAGTAATGCACACAATGGGCACACTTAGTATAAGATGTAATGTAAAACAATGTACTAAGTAATGCACACAATGGGCACACTTAGCATAAGATGTAATGAAATCATGTACTATAATGTACTAACGAACATAGCATGTATATGATGTGAAAACAGGAAAGCATGAAAGTAACAAGTAGGCACATGTGTTCCACCCCAAAACAGTTTGGAAAACAGTAAAAGAGGGGTCTATGTACTCACTTGAGATTGCTCAGTTGTCTAAAGATAACCACCAAGTAATGCTAGAGATCACGGAATCAAACGGCACCTAATATAGGTAACTATGTTAATAAACCGGACCTAAATCGGAAGATCGGGTAGCATGAGGGTTTGTAAACCAAACGAGTATTGAGACTCGTGTAGTATGGTTCAACAAAGCCTACATACTAATTGAAACCTAACATAATTGTTTACGACCCATTACGACCCGTTTAGATAGCTTATGCTACTTTAACGCGTCGTTCGCGTGAAACGCGTTCGGACCGCCTAACTAGCCCTATGACAAGTGTTATATGCCTAAACATGTTACATAATCAGTTATGTGACAAAGGTTTAGGTTACATATGCTTAATTACCAATTATACATGAAAAGGGTATTCTGGTAATTTACCTAAGGCATATAAACTACATATCATACAACTACTTAAATGATGTGACCATAGGGTATAACCTCGGAAGGTTATTCCCTACCTACTATGGTCACCTAATGTGTTTTGTCGGATCCTAATGATCGACCAAATGGGTCGGGTTCGAGGTATAAGCGATTTATTAGATCGCTTACCCTACGACCCTAGACAACGTGGTAATCAGTAGGCATAGTCCCAAGGGACTATAACCATCGTGATTACAATCACGTTGCGAAGTTCAAACGAACTTCGCATTGAACATTACTGGTCAACGCTGAAAGTCAAACAAAGTTTGACTTTCTGACTCGAAAAGCAATAAAATAAGGAAAAGAACGAAAGAATACTTACGAAGGGTCCCCGAATGCTAACTTCGATTCAAAAATCTCAGGTATGAAACAATAGTTTCAACTTAGAGTTTCTCAAATCAAAGTTCTTGTGATTTTGAAGCATGGGGGGTGGGGTATTTATAGTATTTGGTCTACCGTTAAGATCGTTTCATGGAAAACGTGCCTTAATCCCACCCGTACAAGTGTCGGGACCTTATGGTAGCTCAAATACATCCTTATCAGCTGACTAAGCAAGTATGAGTATGTGGTTGTGGTTAAATCTGCTGCAAACAGGCTGTTAAAAACTCTGCATCTGGTCTGAAGACCCCATACGCACCGTAGGGCAAAAACCCCTACGCATCGTATGGCTGAACTTTGGCAGATTTACACTTTTGGTCCCTGTTATGCAATAAGGTCATTTTTGACACGTTTAAGGCCCGTTAACCCCATTTCAAAGCTCTAAAATGAAGTTAAAGTATAGGGAACTTAAAACATGCTCAAAAATATCTCGGATGTCGGTTCGTTTAGCCGTACGGTTGCGATGTTCGGTTAATTACGACGGAATGCGCATAAGCGCGAAAAACGATCCAAATGACGCGACGAATGGATTTTTCTTATGGCGAACACTAAAATATAATATAGTCATGCTTACATAAATTTTTGGATGTCCGGATGTATTCAGAACGTAAGTTATGCGCAAAAATGCAAACTTGTGCACTTTTTGACACTTTTAGTCCCTGAATGACCCAAAAGTTTATTTTAGCATACCGAACCCCTCAAAGCCTATTTCTAAGCTATGTAAAGGATATTTATGGTATGTTTAACTTATGGTCATGTTCCGGAATGTCTGTTCCAGTACGAATCGTCATACTTTCGCAGTTTGTCAAGTTTAGTCCCTGTAAGTGAATTAACTTGTTTTTGCCATACCAAAGCCTTCAAAACTTATTTCTAAGTTATGTAAAGGTTATTTAAGGTATGTTAAGTATATGTTGATGTTCCGAAGTATTTTTCGCATTAAACTGAGTACGTTTACGCACCAGTTTGCGTATAACTCTCCAGAAAATGATATAGAGTTTGAAATTATAAAAGTCAAAACATGAAAAATGTAAAACATAACAAAACAAACATTGTGATCAAATGACATTGTTTTATTGATAATAGAACTGTTCACAATGATTACAAGCACAGTTGTTACAGCTCAAGACCTGGATACTATTGAAGAAATCAGGGATCTCGCTAGGATAATGATGGCCAGTTATCAACAAAGAATGGCTGGTGCCTACAACAAAAATGTCAGGATCAGGAAGTTTCAAGTTGGAGATATGGTATTGAGGAAAGCATTTCAGAATACCACCAATCCTGTTGATGGAAAATTGGCTCCAAAATGGGAAGGCCCTTATTTGATTGAAGCTGAAGCAGGAAAGGGGGCATATAGATTGCTAACCATGGAAGGTGATTTGCTACCAAGAGCTTGGAATGCTGTCCATTTGAAGAAATATTTCATATGAACAGGATCCTCATGGCACAGATAATCCTCACGATAGGGGTATCCTTAAAGGATCCTTAAAGTATCAGTGATCCATACTTGGGTAATATCCTAATCTTGAACTATTTCATTTCTTTATTTTCTCATATAGGGATAAGGATCATGTGTCCTTTATCCATCTCTCACGTGATTTTAAGTTTTGAAAGTTTAGGTATCCTTTGCATAACATTGGTTATCTGCAGAAGCAATCCGTTCCTTGGGTTTAACCCCAGTTATCCTTGGGCTTGACCCCAGTTCCGCCTGTAGCGCATGATGATCCTGGTATGGTTCAAGGCAGTGGGACCAGTACTCGTTTTAGGGGCTGATAATTCCATTGTACTGGCTATGCCTAGGATCCTACGTATAATGGTAGACGTACCATACATCCGTTCCTAAGGTTTCTAACGTTTTCACCTTAGCTAAGGTTTCTAACGTTTTCACGTTAGCTAAGGTTTTGGCATTTTCATGTCACTAAGTGTAACACATGTGCCTCCACGGCCATCAAACAAATACCGAGCCAATGAAATATTATATTTCATATTTGGGATTTGTAAAAATATGTGTGTCATATTGCACATATCAATTTTTGATAAAATCCAAACTCTAAATCGCTTTCTGGAAGGTTATACGCGCACCGATGCGTAAATATAACCAGTTTAATGCAACAAACAATCCGGAATAGTGACATAGGCTTAACATACCTTAAATAACCTTTACATAACTTAGAAATAAGTTTTGGAAGGTTTGGTATGCAAAAATCAAGTTAATTCGTCTATAGGGACTAAATATGACAAACTGCGAAAGTATGCCAATTTGAACTGTAACAGACATTCCGGAGCATGACCATAAGTTAAACATACCATAAATATGCTTCGCATAGCTTAGAAATAGGCTTTGAGGTGTTCGGTATGCTAAAATAAACTTTTGTGTCATTCAGGGACTAAAAGTGTCAAAAAGTGCACAAGTTTGCATTTTCGCGCATAACTTACGTTCTGAATACATCCGGACATCCAAAAATTTATGTAAGCACTAAAATATTTTATTTTAGTGTTCGGAATAAGAAAAATCCATTCGTCACGTCATTTGGATCGTTTTTCGCGCTTATGCGCATTCTGTCGTAATTAAGCAAACATCACGTTCGTACGACCAAGCGAACTGACATCAGACATATTTTTGAACATGTTTCAAGTCCATAATGTTTTGGAAACATTTTAGGGCCTTAAATTTGGCTTTACGAGCCTTGGAAGTGTCGAAAATGGCTTAAAACATCAACAGGGACTGAAACTGTAATTCAGCAAACATGTTTCTGATCTGCAACTCCCAGGCGGCCCGCCTGCGTTTTTCTTGATTCTGACGCGGGCCGCGTCCGCCTTCTGGACCAGATTAACTGCATTAACAGCAGGTTCCAGCTGTTTTAAACCACAACCACACATTCTAACATGCTTAGTCAGCTGATAAGGATGGATTTTAGGCACCATAACTTTCCGACACTTGTACGGATACGATTAAGGCACGATATTCGACAAGCGATCTTAACGGTTCGGGTATTCCTATAAATACCCATCCACCCCCATTTCTAAAATCACTAGAATCTTGATCTTAGGAACTCTAAGTTGAAACCATTGTTTCATACCTGAGATTCTTGGATCGAGATTAGCATTCGGGGACCCTTCGTAAGTATTCTTTCGTTCTTTTATTGCTTTTCGAGTCTTTCGAGTCTGAAAGTCAAACTTTGTTTGACTTTCTACATTGACCAGTTATGGTCAATGCGAAGTTCGTTTGAACTTCGCAACGTGAGTGTAATCACGTTGGTTATAGTCCCTTGGGACTATGCCTACTGATTACCACGTTGTCTAGGGTCGTAGGGTAAGCGATCTGATAAATCGCTTATACCTTCGAACCCGACCCAGTTTGGTCGATCATTAGGATCCGACCAAATACATTAGGTGACCCTAGTATAGGGCATAACCTTCCGAGGTTATACCTTATGGTCACATCGTTTAAGTAGTTGTATGATAGGTAGTTTATATGCCTTAGGTAAATTACCAGAATACCCTTTTCATGTATAATTGGTAATTAAGCATATGTAACCTAAACTTTTGTCACATAACTGATTATGTAACATGTTTAGGCATATAACACTTGTCATAGGACTAGTTAGGCGGTCCGAACGCGTTTCACGCGAACGACGCGTTAAAGTAGCATAAGCTACCTAAACGGGTCGTAATGGGTCGAAAACACTTAGGTTAAGTTTCATTTAGTATGTAGGCTTTGTTAAACCAAATGACACGAGTCTCTACACTCGTTTGGTTTACAAACCCTAATGCTACCCGATCTTCCGATCTAGGTCCGGTTAATTAACATAGTTACCTATATTAGGTGCCGTTTGATATCCGCGATCTCTAGCATTGTTTAGTTGTTACTCAAGGACTACTGAGCAATCTCAAGTGAGTACATAGACCCCTCTTCTACTGTTTTCCAAACTGTTTTGGGGTGGAACACATGTGCCTACTTGTTACTTTCATGCTTTCTGTTTTCACATCATATACTTGCTATGTTCATTAGTACATTTATAGTACATGATTTCATGGTGTTCTATGCTTTGTATGATGACTTTGCATACTTAGTACATTGTTTTACATGACTTTTCTACTTTGTATGATGACTTTGCATACTTAGTACTTTGTTTTATACTGCATCTCTGTTGCATATGTTCCAGTAACATATGGACACATTGTTTTACAGCTCTACCCTGTATGTTTACTCTAGCATACTAGGTACATTATCTTCATAAAACATGCTTACATTTTGGTATGACATTTGTTGTGTTTAAACTATACTATACATTCATTAACACCGATCATGCCGTTCGTTAGTAGGTAGTGGTACCATAGGACTTGACAAATCCCGTTCCGGACATCCCAGGGAAAGGGGATGAAAGGAATGACCGAATCCGAATACATATTCTCTTGATAACTCACTTTTACATAGTTATCCGTCTGTCTCAAGGCTTGGATGTATGAATTTTCACAATACCGCATAAATGTTCATATTCAGTATAGCATGCATATATCTTACAAAACATAACTTTGATTTAAACCAAGTTTTACTTCAATACTTTGTTTTGTACATTTTTACTTATGGTTTAAGTAGTCTAAATTTTACTTACCATACATATCATTTTGGTTATACATTACTTGACTACTTTTGGACTATAAACATTTGACATGGTTTATACAAGGACTTTTGACTATTGGTTTAAACATAGACTTATTACATTGGTGGTTTGAGTAAGTGATTAAGTAACGATGCGTGTGTAATATGATACAAGCATGGTGGATACGCCGCTGGTACTTCCTATATATAAGTGTTTGTATGGTATTACATATCGTAGCGTTATTTGAATCATTTCAGTTTGATACATATAACATTTTATACAAATAACATACTTTTCACAAGACATTGTTTTACAAACAACTTATCTTTTACAAACTCATTTTACTTGGTTATTCATTTAACCATGCATTATTCTATTATTTATACTTATCATCTGAACTTATTGTTTTTCAAATGATTTACAAAATAAAGCAAATTACAAGGTTCATGACTAAACATTTTCTCAAACATAAGTCATGAAACCTATTTTCACAAAACCTATGTATCTCACAGGCATTTTTTATGCTGACGTACCTATTTTCACATGTGTTTTTCAAGAGCTGTTGCATAAGATGATCAAGATACACATAGGCAGACTTGGGCTTTAGTGAAAATAAAAGATGCAAGACTAGTTAATTATGTTGTATTTCTTTGTTTGTTAAGACATTGTAACACTTTTTATCAATAAAACGAAACTTCAATTGCCATGGATTTGAAACAATTAATTCTGTTACAACACTCCCCGATGTTTCCGCCACGTTTTGTATGTTCTACGTGGTCGGGGTGTGACAGAAAAGATGGTATCAGAGCTAATGGTTATAGGGAATTAGGTTATTAGTAATGCTTTGACCTAGTCTATAACCTTCTTAGGACCCTAACGCGAGTTTACTTGCGTTTAGTAAAAAAAAAAAAATAACAATACCGTCACCTATCCTTAGGCGACGACCACAACAAGAACATAAATTTCAAAACCGCTTTGAAAACCAATCATCTGTTCTAGGATGATTGATTACTAGGTTTTGAACCCTCTATTGTAAGGTTTTGAACTCTCTATTATATGGTTTTGAACCCCTTTGAGTTTTCAAAACTTCGTCAAGGTTTTGGGTTTTAAATAATGTGAACACGTGCAAACTGGAAGGGTGAATGCCTGTATTCTGGGTTTTCTGTCTAGGCAAGCACTTCGTATACATCTCATCAGACGCGAGACCAGTTGTGCTTACCTGGGAATTCTTGGGATGAGTGTTCACTTATAGGCGAGCATGTCTTCGCGATACATTATTTTTGACCCATTTACTTTGATTAGTCACCGTCTCATTTGTTTGCCTTAGGTAACAAAAAAATGATCGCAATTTTCATGCGTTATCTTTCTGTTTTGATTGTCCAATAATCTTTCACCTGTTTCTCCCTATGCCTTTCTTTTTCTTCAAGAATGTCTCTTCATCACGATGACTCCCAGATATCTGAGCAAGCAGCCAAAAAAAAAAAAAAAAAATTCGCTCAGCGAATAGGCGAAGTAGTCCTGAAGACTGTTGAATTAGCTACTGCCATGTATCATCTCCAGGATGAAGCCACTCAAGAGTCACCAAGACAGGCAGGACCTAGTCAGGCGACAACACCATCAGCCAATAAACCAATCGAGGAATCAAAGACCATGGATGAACGATCCCCTAAGAAGTCAAAGAAGCGAAAGGCTTCTCAGAACTTCGCCATGGTCGCTCACAATGGTAAAGCAGTCCCCAACCAACCAGCTCAACCCCCCTACTAGGTGTGTATGGCTTTTCCTATGATACCTACATCAAGGAACTATGTACCTTACAAACTACTCTTGTGATTTCTCTCTTTCAAATGATTGCTCATGATTCCCTCGAAAATTTTAAGTACTCGTTTCACTCTAAGAAACAAAGTACAGAAAATTAAGTGACATTATGAGTAATCGTGCTTTTCGCACATCTGTGCCTTTAAATCCTTGGTTAGATAACTAAGGGTATTTTCAAATCTCATACCCATTATGTTTCGATTTTTCAACATACACAGTACCAGTATTTCAAAACAATCTTCATGATCTCAAAACATTTCATATAGTTCGAAAACAATTTTTCTAGATGCATTGTCTACGTTATTTCAAAAACATTGGCCATGTTATCAAAACCAACCTTCCTAATTTCAAAATATTTCATATAGTCTGAAGACAATATTAACACAATACATTTTCTTATCAAGTGCATGATTTCGAAAAGCATCATTCATGTCTTTCAAAAACCTTATACATAATTTCAAACTTTCATCTCGCATGATTTTAAAACATTTTTGTAAATATATCTATCTAATACACCTACTTTATTTCAAAAGTATTATATATAAGGTTTCAAAAACGGTAAACACATTTTTTCTTAAAAGAACCCCATGCACAGTTTTCAAAAATATTTTCCTCGTACATCGACTTAACTTTCAAATTTCGCTTCATATGTCGCCTTGGCATATCTGGCATCTCAACTTTGTAAAGCATTTCAACTTCATGTTTTGACATAAGCACGTCCAGTGCAAGGTTTCAAAACATCTTCAACTTCTAAAATCCATATGGGATCTTTTTATCTTCATATTTAGACCCTTGTGGATGATCATCATTCAAATCAGAGTCCTTAATTGGATTCTTTATGTACCTTAATTCGAACATTTCAAGTTCTAGTAATCGAAATCGAATTTTCTTTTTGAATCTTTCTATCTTTATAGTTAGATTCTTGATAATGTTTAAAGTGCCAAATGAAATCCACGAGATGGATTCCTAGTGTGCTTTAAATACATGTACTCTGTTAGCAGAACAAACTTCTAGTTAAACAATTTTGTGGTTATGTGACTATGTGTTTATTCATCTTATGTTTTCTTTTATGCATTTTTGTGTTTTTAATACTCTGGATATTCGTTATCCAAATCCTCGCAGGATCTTTCATATCTTCATATGAGGGATTCGTAGCAGGATATTCAAAAGGTACTACGTTCAATCCTCAATGGGCTTCTATGTAAGAGTTAAGACCCTTGGATTATATAAGTACCGCTCCATGTTTCATAAGAGATCCTTTTAGTGGTCTAGTCTAAAAGATTGATTCACAATTTGGTTAAAGAACGACATCTAGTGATATAGCTGGACAGACTCCTTGATAGTCTATTTAGATCAATTATTGATTTAATTAAAAGGACTCTATGGCGGTCTAGTCACACTCATCACAGGATTGTTCATTTGGTTTTCCTCTACACATTATAAGATAGACTGAGTGAACTATGCAAGGAATTGTCTAATTATGGACGCGTACATAATTATGAAATTTAGTGCACAGAAACCCAGTAAGATTTATTATGTGTAAGAACCGATAGCGACAACAATAACAAAATGAGAACGGTGTAATGGAGGTACGGTGGACGCACCAATGACGCTTCATATACTTGTATATAAGTGTCCCTCTTACATTGCAAGCATGATGTTATTAAGGTTACTAGAAGTTCAGAACCCTAACCAATGTTGTTTGATCTTTTCAACTTCATGTTTTCAATCTCTCACAAGTTTCCTCTAAATAAATTTCGGGACGAAATTTCCTAAAGTAGGGGAGACTGTAACACCTGTGCCTCCATGGCCATCAAACAAATACCGAACCAATGAAATATTATATTTCATATTTGGGATTTGTAAAAATATGTGTGTCATATTGCACATATCAATTTTTGATAAAATCCAAACTCTAAATCGCTTTCTGGAAGGTTATACGCGCACCGATGCGTAAATATAACCAGTTTAATGCAACAAACAATCCGGAATAGTGACATAGGCTTAACATACCTTAAATAACCTTTACATAACTTAGAAATAAGTTTTGGAAGGTTTGGTATGCAGAAATCAAGTTAATTCGTCTACAGGGTCTAAATATGACAAACTGCGAAAGTATGCCAATTTGAACTGTAACAGACATTCCGGAGCATGACCATAAGTTAAACATACCATAAATATCCTTCGCATAGCTTAGAAATAGGCTTTGAGGTGTTCGGTATGCTAAAATAAACTTTTGTGTCATTCAGGGACTAAAAGTGTCAAAAAGTGCACAAGTTTGCATTTTCGCGCATAACTTACGTTCTGAATACATCTGGACATCCAAAAATTTATGTAAGCACTAAAATATTTTATTTTAGTGTTCGGCATAAGAAAAATCCATTCGTCACGTCATTTGGATCGTTTTTCGCGCTTATGCGCATTCCGTCGTAATTAAGCGAACATCACGTTCGTACGACCAAACGAACTGACATCAGACATATTTTTGAACATGTTTCAAGTCCACAATGTTTAGGAAACATTTTAGGGCCTTAAAGTTGGCACGGGCCTTGGAAGTGTCGAAAATGGCTTAAAACATCAACAGGGACTGAAACTGTAATTCAGCAAACATGTTTCTGATCTGCAACTCCCAGGCGGCCCGCCTGCGTTTTTCTTGATTCTGACGCGGGCCGCGTCCGCCTTCTGGACCAGATTAACTGCATTAACAGCAGGTTCCAGCTGTTTTAAACCACAACCACACATTCTAACATGCTTAGTCAACTGATAAGGATGGATTTTAGGCACCATAACTTTCCGACACTTGTACGGATACGATTAAGGCACGATATTCGACAAGCGATCTTAACGGTTCGGGTATTCCTATAAATACCCATCCCCCCCCCCATTGCTAAAATCACTAGAATCTTGATCTTAGGAACTCTAAGTTGAAACCATTGTTTCATACCTGAGATTCTTGGATCGAGATTAGCATTCGGGGACCCTTCGTAAGTATTCTTTCGTTCTTTTATTGCTTTTCGAGTCTTTCGAGTCTGAAAGTCAAACTTTGTTTGACTTTCTACATTGACCAGTTATGGTCAATGCGAAGTTCGTTTGAACTTCGCAACGTGAGTGTAATCACGTTGGTTATAGTCCCTTAGGACTATGCCTACTGATTACCACGTTGTCTAGGGTCGTAGGGTAAGCGATCTGATAAATCGCTTATACCTTCGAACCCGACCCAGTTTGGTCGATCATTAGGATCCGACCAAATACATTAGGTGACCCTAGTATAGGGCATAACCTTCCGAGGTTATACCTTATGGTCACATCGTTTAAGTAGTTGTATGATAGGTAGTTTATATGCCTTAGGTAAATTACCAGAATACCCTTTTCATGTATAATTGGTAATTAAGCATATGTAACCTAAACTTTTGTCACATAACTGGTTATGTAACATGTTTAGGCATATAACACTTGTCATAGGACTAGTTAGGCGGTCCGAACGCGTTTCACGCGAACGACGCGTTAAAGTAGCATAAGCTACCTAAACGGGTCGTAATGGGTCGAAAACACTTAGGTTAAGTTTCATTTAGTATGTAGGCTTTGTTAAACCAAATGACACGAGTCTCTACACTCGTTTGGTTTACAAACCCTAATGCTACCCGATCTTCCGATCTAGGTCCGGTTAATTAACATAGTTACCTATATTAGGTGCCGTTTGATATCCGCGATCTCTAGCATTGTTTGGTTGTTACTCAAGGACTACAGAGCAATCTCAAGTGAGTACATAGACCCCTCTTCTACTATTTTCCAAACTGTTTTGGGGTGGAACACATGTGCCTACTTGTTACTTTCATGCTTTCTGTTTTCACATCATATACTTGCTATGTTCATTAGTACATTTATAGTACATGATTTCATGGTGTTCTATGCTTTGTATGATGACTTTGCATACTTAGTACATTGTTTTACATGACTTTTCTACTTTGTATGATGACTTTGCATACTTAGTACATTGTTTTATACTGCATCTCTGTTGCATATGTTCCAGTAACATATGGACACATTGTTTTACAGCTCTACCCTGTATGTTTACTCTAGCATACTAGGTACATTATCTTCATAAAACATGCTTACATTTTGGTATGACATTTGGTTTGTTTAAACTATACTATACATTCATTAACACCGATCATGCCGTTCGTTAGTAGGTAGTGGTACCATAGGACTTGACAAATCCCGTTCCGGACATCCCAGGGAAAGGGGATGAAAGGAATGACCGAATCCGAATACATATTCTCTTGATAACTCACTTTTACATAGTTATCCGTCTGTCTCAAGGCTTGGATGTATGAATTTTCACAATACCGCATAAATGTTCATATTCAGTATAGCATGCATATATCTTACAAAACATAACTTTGATTTAAACCAAGTTTTACTTCAATACTTTGTTTTGTACATTTTTACTTATGGTTTAAGTAGTCTAAATTTTACTTACCATACATATCATTTTGGTTATACATTACTTGACTACTTTTGGACTATAAACATTTGACATGGTTTATACAAGGACTTTTGACTATTGGTTTAAACATAGACTTATTACATTGGTGGTTTGAGTAAGTGATTAAGTAACGATGCGTGTGTAATATGATACAAGCATGGTGGATACCCCGCTGGTACTTCCTATATATAAGTGTTTGTATGGTATTACATATCGTAGCGTTATTTGAATCATTTCAGTTTGATACATATAACATTTTATACAAATAACATACTTTTCACAAGACATTGTTTTACAAACAACTTATCTTTTACAAACTCATTTTACTTGGTTATTCATTTAACCATGCATTATTCTATTATTTATACTTATCATCTGAACTTATTGTTTTTCAAATGATTTACAAAATAAAGCAAATTACAAGGTTCATGACTAAACATTTTCTCAAACATAAGTCATGAAACCTATTTTCACAAAACCTATGTATCTCACAGGCATTTTTTATGCTGACGTACCTATTTTCACATGTGTTTTTCAGGAGCTGTTGCATAAGATGATCAAGATACACATAGGCAGACTTGGGCTTTAGTGAAAATAAAAGATGCAAGACTAGTTAATTATGTTGTATTTCTTTGTTTGTTAAGACATTGTAACACTTTTAATCAATAAAATGAAACTTCAATTGCCATGGATTTGAAACAATTAATTCTGTTACAACACTCCCCGATGTTTCCGCCACGTTTTGTATGTTCTACGTGGTCGGGGTGTGACACTAAGTTTGGATAGTCGCCAGTTAGGGCCATACTCCAGTTTACATACGATCCTTGGGCTTGTCCCCAGTTATCCTTGGGCTTGTCCCCAGTTGCTAATTCTTATCTTATAGTGGCTTAGTCCCAAGTTATGATCTATTTCAGGTCCTTGAAGACAAGCAACTAGGGATCCTTGATCCTTACTTCTCTCTAAGGTTTATCTTATAGTTATCCTTATTATGGTTAGGATCCTAACTTGGACCCTCAAGTATGATCCTTAACTATTTTTAATCCTATTCATTATTTATTTGAATAACCCTTAAAAAATTTGACAACTAGACTTGTGATCCTTAAAACATATTGTTTTTTGGGATTCTTTAACTATAGGATATTTGATCATGGATCGTGTCCTAAATATTTTCAATCTGACTTATTCAAAATTGTTTATTCAATGAATATGCATCAAAACAAAGGAAAATTAAAAAAACAAAAGGATAACAACACAAGATAAGCGACAAAAGGTTAAGATTTTATTTATTAACAAAGGATTAACCCTTAAAAGGTTGTCAAAATTACCTACCCCGAGCATCTACCAGCAAAACGTGGCCCGTCCACTGGGGTAGGTAAAGGGTGTCCATGATAATAAGTTCAAAAGTAGTGCAGGAATATAAAGGCGGCAGGATCACAATGGTTTCATCCCCCAAACAGAGGATCCCTCCACCATATGCAATCCTGCCTATTGTCCAAAGGATCATACATGATCCTTAATCCTAAAAACTATTGTTCAGTACAAACCATTAAATTGTTCAACATCACACCCACAAAAACTACTGCCAAATTTAAAAATTGGGCTCCGGCTGCGTCTAGGAATGTCCATCATCGCCCAATTGTGCAGCCTACACCTTTGCTGCATCCTCTTCCCCTCCAGCTGTGGTATCCTTCATTAGATCCTTTCCACTGCCACTTGCGTCAATCGCCAAGACCTCAGTAGCCTCCTCCTCATCATCCTCAAGATCAGCCAACCTTGCTTTCCAGCCCTCAACATCCCAACTGCTTCTATCGAAGTTAGGATCTTGAGCTTCCTGGGCCATCTTTAATTTTGTCTGATACATTGTGATGGCAGCAGAGACCTTAGCATTTTCTATGAGATCATGCTTCTCATAGTCAAGGTCAATCAGAAGTTTAGCTGTCTTAGTCTTGGCATCTTGGAGTTCCTTCTGAAGATCAGCAATGGCAAGGTCCTTAAGCACGGCAACCTGTTGGAGGTCACCAATCTTCTTGTCCTGCTCCTCAACATTCCCCACGTAATCTTCAATCTCAGCAAATTTCTGCAAAGAAAAGGATAAAGCGGTTCAAGATCAGGTGATCCTCATACGAGTAGGATACCTAGGCAGAGTTGGTGATCCTTACATCATTGAAGTATTCAAGGAACTGGTGGCGGATCAGTGGTAGGCCTTGAAGATCCTCAGTGTCAGAAGTTTTCCTCTTCTTGCCACCCTTTCCTTTAGTGGGTGCCTTGGGAATGGAGATGCTAGGACTGGTAGTGGCCCTCTTCTTCCTAGATCAAACAACATCAAGGTCAGTCGTGTTGAACTGGGATACAGGCTTAGCAGATTTTCCGGCACCTACACATTCAATGCAAGATGAGTATCCTTATTCTATTTCAATTTACTTATTTATTTTAATAGTCAAACTATGTAAAAGGCAGGATACTTACTCGACATGGTGATGGAACCTGAGGATACTTCTTGTGAGTCTTGGGTGTCTATCTTGAATGTCCTTGTTTCAGGATCAACCTTCCAAAAAGCAGCGAGCCTATCTTTGGTTTCAGGTGTTGTGATGATGTGTGAGACAGAAATAGCTGCATAACACAAGACAAAAAGTGGTTAGTGATCCTTATACAAAAACAGGACTACCTGGTGATCCTTCTCAGGATCCTTTGGCCTACCATGGGTGGACCATGTCCTTGGTAGATCCTTTCCGTTTGGAATGGTATTCCTCCTGACAAAGAAGAAGCGACGTTTCCAATTTGTGTCATTCTTGGTGACTTTAAGAAGGGGGTGTTCTCCGCCGGGTTTTCGTTTGAATAAATAGCGATGAGAACCAAAGGTAGTAAGATCATACAATTGCGTCAGCTCTGACATTCCTAAATCAATGCCCTCCTGTTCGATGATCCTCTCCAGGGTGTACAAAACCCTCCAAATCATCGGCATGGCTTGGATATAAGAAATGCCGGTAAGGGAAAAGAAGGATTGTGTAAATTCTGGGAAAGGATAGGTGTACCCAATGGCGAATGGAGTAACTGGAAAGGCAACCCATGTTTCTGAAACATAATCGCTCAGAATAGTAGGATCGAAGGGTTTGAAAAAGGCACTCGCCGGAAAGCAGTGACGAATCTTGTCTATCTGAGCATCGTTAAAGTAACACCTCTCATTTGTGGACTCTTTGATGATCTTTTGACTCTTCAAGGGACTATCCTTCTGGTGATCCTTGGCGGGGGAGGACCGAAGCATCATTCTTGAAGAGATAACAGAAAGAAATAAAAACAGAGCAAGAGAAGGAAGAAGATGAAGAGGGAATACCTGTTTATTTTCGGAATGCAGTTATAAAGGGAGTCTTTCTGAAATTTTAAATGCATTTGATCCTATCTCTATCTCCTATTTATAATCATGATCGTGCGGGGTTGTCACTTCTGTGACGTCACGATTGCAATGGATAGTTCAACAATAACGGCTATATTTACGATAGTTAGTTGCGGATAAGATCAAGAAAACATAACTCGCTCATTTTACATATCACTCCTTATATTTTGGGGGCAATTGTTAGGGGAGGATTTTCTAACAATTAGTGATCCTTATTCGTTATCCTAATTAATGATCCTTACTTCTGTGACAGGTGGTGATCCTCAGAAGAGCTTCAGGATCAGGATCATGGATCACTTTAAGGATCCTCATACTGACGATTGTTTGTCTATGTTTTGTGTTGCTTCGCAGGAGTAACAAGCTTGACTTGGTCTTGGCAACGGTACTATGGAATATTCCACGAGTATTTCGCACACGATTGACCAGAAATCGACGTTGTGGAGAACGTGGGAGCTTGGCACGGAAGTCGGATAGTTACTTATTGTAGTTAACTTCTATTTTAAAAGGAGTAACGAGCTAGAATTAGAACACTTAGCCATTTTCAGCTACACACACTCTCATATACTCGCACTCTTGAAGCTCTCGACGTACACTCATTAGTTTTCATTCACTTTTACCCATTTCACGATAGTGATCCTTCTACCTAGCTCGTTACTATCCGAAGTTGTAAACATTTATTCATTTATTTGAGCTTGGTGATCGGTAGTTTCCATCACCCGGGGTTTTTTGTGCCGGAGATCAACTCTTGATCAAGGGCTTTTTCCCCGTACAAATCCTTGTGTCATTTGTGCAATTTACATTGAAGTGATCCTTGTTATTGTTCTAAACTATAAGCATCATACCCCGTAACAGAGAGTTTGGTTGCAATATCCTCATCAGATTTTTTGACCAAAACAGCAAGCATGAACACTTTGCCTCCAGGTGCCTTAGGAAGTTTACCAACTATATCCATTACCCATCTCATGAATGGCCAAGAAGAGGATATAGGATGTAGGAGCTCTGCTAGTTAATGAAGGATATTGCTATGTCTCTGACAAGCATCACATCTCTTGGCATAATCCACAGCATCCTTCTTCATTGTAGGCCAATAGTATCCTGTCCTAAGGATCCTTGAGAACAATGCCCTGCCCCTAGTGTGATTTCCACAATTCCTTCATGAAAATCCTTTAGGACTTCTTGAATTTCATGATCCTCTATGCACCTTAGATATGGACCTGCAAGAGATCGTTTATATAACATGTTATTTAATATTGTAAATTGAGATACCTTGATTTTGAAAGCCCTGGGGTTTTCTCCTGTAGGAATCTCTCCATGTTGTGTATATCTCATAATTGGAAGGATCCATGATCCTGATAGAGACTGTGCGTTATCACTAGGAACGACTGCAGAATTCTTTTCTATCTCCATAGCTATGTGATCCTCAATAGCAGGAGCCAAAATATGGATGATAGGAATTTTGATATCCTCTGGAATCTTCAATGATGATCCAAGATTGGCCAATGCATCAGCTTCTGCATTCTCTTCCCTAGGTACCTGTGTCAAACTAAAGGAAATAAAAGAGAGTGCCAATTCCTTGACTATCTCTAGGTATTTGATTAGTCGTTCACCTTTAACAGCATAAGGTGCATTAAAGTGATTAGTAATTAACAATGAATCTACATGTACCTCAAGATACCTGATCCTCATATGCTTGGCAATTTGCAAACCAGCTATCAAGGCCCCATATTCAGTCTCATTATTAGTAGTTTGAAACTCACAAGCTATTGAGTGGGGTATTATGTCCCCCATGTGGTGATTTTAGTAATATTGCAAGTCCTGTTCCTTTGACATTAGAGGCTCCATCGGTGAAGAGTATCCAAGGATCCTTAGTCTCTTCAAGCTGCTGAACTTCTAACTCAGCTTCTCTTTGTAAGTCACTACTAAAATCTGCCACAAAGTCAGCTAAGGCTTGGGATTTGATGGCAGTCCTTGGTTTATATCTTTTATCATAAGTACTAAGCTTCACTGCCCATTTAGCCATCCTTCCTGACATTTCAGGTTTCCTGAGAACATTCTTAATTGGAAAGTTAGTCTTAACAATAATGGCATGAGTTTCAAAATAATGTCTTAGTTTAGTAGATGCCAAAATCAAAGCAAGGATAAGTTTCTCTAAATGTGAATACCTGGATTCAGCATCAAGTAAACTCTTACTTACATAATAGACAGGATGTTGTGTACCTTCGTGATCCTTAACAAGGACTGCACTTACTGCTTTAGAAGAGACTGCCAAATATAAGGATAATGTATCCCCTTTTTCTGGTTTCATCAAGGCAGGATCTGAGGATAGGTAATCCTTAAGGGCTTTGAGAGCATTCTCATGCTTTTCAGTCCACTCAAATTTCTTGTTCTTTCTCAAAATGTCATAGAATTCTTTGCACTTTTCTGATAACTTTGATATGAACCTGTTCAAGGCTGCGATCCTCCCTGTCAACCTTTGAACATCCTTAGCATTGGCAAGAGATTTGATATTCACAATTGCCTTGATTTGCTTTGGACTTGCTTCTATGCCTCTTTTTGTTACCATGTAGCCTAGGAACTTGCCTGCTTTAACACCGAAGTGACACTTTGAAGGATTCAATTTCATATTGAATTTGTCAAGGATATCAAATGCTTCCTCCAGGTCTCTAAGGTGATCCTCAGCTCTCTTGGATTTAACCACCATGTCATCTATATAGACTTCCATAGTGTGTCCTATTTGTTCCTTAAACATCATATTGACTAGCCTTTGATAAGTAGCACCTGCATTCCTTAGTCCAAATGGCATAGCAATATAACAATAGATACCAGTTGGGGTCATAAAGGCTGTGTCCTCTTGATCAGATGGTTCCATATGAATTTCTTGAAATCCAGATGAAGCATCCATAAAAGTCAACAACTCATGACCCGCGGTAGCATCCACCATGGAGTTAATGTGGGGTAATGGGAAAAGATCCTTGGGACATGCCTTGTTTAAATCAGTGAGATCGACACATACCCTCCACTTTTCGTTTTTCTTTTGAACAACAACCACATTGGCTAACCATCTTGGATACTTAACCTCTCTAATCATACATGCTCGGAGCAGCTTATCTACCTCCTCCTGGATAATGGCATTCCGCTCAGGTGCAAACTTCGTCCTCTTCAGATGTATGGGTTTGAATGACCTGTCAATGCCAAGCTTATGAGCAATTATATCTTTAGAGATACCTGTCATGTCTTCATGCTTCCAGGTAAAGGTAGTTTTTCTCCTCTTGAGGAAGGATATCAAATCCTGTTCGATGTTGCTGAGGATCCCTGATCCTATGAAGACTTTGGACTCAGGATCATGAGGATCCATAAGGATATCTTTCACATCTTGTTCTCTTACCTCCAGGACATCTCTTGGAGGATGCTTTAATTGCTATTGCTCCCTTGGCCTTGTGGCCGGCTTCATTGATGAGGTATAGCAATTGTTTGCTTCTTGTTGGTCACTCTCAATCTTTATCACCCCCCATGGACTAGGAAGCTTAACACACTGATGATATGTAGATGCAACTGCTTTCATGTCATGTATCCATGGCCTGCCAAGGATAACATTGCAACAGGATAAGCAATCTATAACACAAAATTTTTGAAAAGAATTATGTCCCTCTATGTAAATGGGAAGCTTAATGTCCCCCAATGTATTCTTAGTTTTTCCACTGAACCCCACAAGAACTGAGAATCTTGGGATGATTTCTGATTCAGGAATATTCATCTTTTTTAGGACATCAAGCTGAATGATGTTCACCGAGCTTCCTCCATCTATCAAGATCCTGCGAACAAAATGATTAGATATAAACAAAGTAATAACAAGACCATCATGATGAGGATCCTGAACATCCACTCGATCATCCTCATCAAATGTTATAACTTCTTCCTATGTAACAATAGAGGTTCGGATGGGTCTGTCCCCATTATCCATCTTGGTCTCCTTAGCATGCCTTTTGGCTGCTGAAAAGGAAGTGCCACATATGTCTGATCCACCGGATATGAAGTTGATAATCTGTGCATCGTCAGGAGGAGCAGGAGCTCTTTCTGGAACTTTTTCAGGACCCTAGATCATTGACTTTTTTCTCCCCAATAGCTCCTTCAAATGCCCTTTTCTCAACAAATAACCAATCTCTTTTCTGAGTGCAATACATTCTTCAGTGAGATGACCGAAATCTTCATGGTATGCATACCATTTGGATTTGTTTTTCGTTGCAGCCGGCTTATCATTTTTTCTGGGCCATCTTGCTTTTTCACCTAAGTTCTGCATTGCAAGGATCAATTCATTGTTATCAACAGAAAAACAATATTCGGAAATGGGAGGATAATCCTCATCATCCTCTTCCTGTTCTACTGCATGCACATTCTGATTGTCAGACTTGTTATAAGATTTGGACTTTTTGTTCCTGAAGTAGGATCCTTGTTTTTCCTGCTTCGAGGATCCTGCCAATCTTTCTTGGATCCTTTTATCATCCTCTAATCGGATGAATCTAAGGGCCCTGGATCTTACTTCATCAAGATTCCTACAAGGGGTCATGAAAAGATCATCATAGAACAATGAATCCCTAAGTAAACCCATTTTAAAGGCTTCCACAGCCGTAGCAATATCCAAATTAGGAATATCTAAGGATTCTTTACTGAATTTAGTGATATAATCTCTAAGTGATTCATTTTGACCTTGTGTTACCCTATATAGATCACTAGTTAAACGTTCAAATTTTCTACTACATGAGAATTGGCTATTAAACAGATTAACTAGATTAGCAAATGAAGTAATAGAGTAAGGGGGAAGACTTAGCAGCCATTTAAGAGCTGATCCAGTTAATGTGGATCCAAAATGTTAGGGGAGGATTTTCCAATCCTAAGGATCACGGATCCTCAAGTACTGCCAGGATCATGGATCCTCAATTCTGTTTGAATTAAGGATCCTCAGAAGACATTGCAGGATCAGGATTCAGGATCCTTGTTGTTATCCTTATACTAACGGTTTCCTTCATTATGTTTAAGTTTATTTTGTAGGAGTATACGCCTTGGACTTGGTTTTGCTGATATTCTTGGGGAATATGCCCTCAATATTCCGCACGTGCGTGGCTTTGTGAACATTATGGAGATCGTGGGAAGCTTGCACATTTAGCGGATAGTTAGTTGTTTTAGTTATTTCTAATTTTAAAAGGGGATAACAAGCTTGAATTAGAACACTTGGCTATTTTTGCAAACACACACACTCGGAACAGCTCTCAATAGCTCTCAACAGTTTATTTGGCGATTTCATACACATTACACTATAGTGATCCTTGTAACAAGCTTGTTATCATCTCGAGTTGTAATAATCATTTGTTTAATAGTAGTTGGTGATCGGTAGTTTCCATCACCCGAGGTTTTTTATGCCGGAGATCAACTCTTGATCAAGGGCTTTTTCCTCGTATAAATCCTTGTGTCACTTGTTCGTAACATTTGCAAGTTATTCATACATTTATTCATTGTTTCAAGCATCATTTGTCACACCCCGACCACGTAAAACAACAAAACGTGGCGAAATCGTCGGGGAGTGTTGTAACAGAATCATTGTTTCATAACACATGGAAATTTGAAATTTTGTTTTATTGATTAACAGAGTTACAATGTCTTAACATACAAAGAAGTATAACAAAATTAACTAGTCTTCCATCTTTTATTGTCACTAAGGCCCAAGTCCGCCTAAGTGTATCTTGATCAATCCTATGCATCATTTCCTGAAACACATGTGAAAATAGGTATGTCAGCATAAAAATGCCGGCGAGTACATAGGTTTTGTGAAAATAGGATTCATGACTTATAAGTTTAGAAAAAGGTTGTTTAACAAAAGTCAGTCATGATCCTTGTAAAATGTTTTGTTTTATAAATCATTTGAAAAACGATGATAAAGTAGATGATATGTAAAAGAATAATGTAAGATTAAATGAATAACCGAGTAAAATGAGTTTGTATAAGATAAGTTGTTTGTAAAACAATGTCTTGTGAAAAATATGTTAATTATATAAAAATGTTATATGTCTAAACTGAAATGATTTAAATAACGCTACGATATGTAATATCATACAAGCACTTATATATAGGAAGTACCAGTGGCGTATCCACCATGCTTGTATCATATTACACACGCCTCGTTACTCAAACCACTTACCCAAACAAACCACCAATGTAAATTGCCCATGTCTAAACCATATGTCAAATGTCTTTGTGTAAACCATGTCAAAATGTTTATGTCAAAATGTAGTCTATGAAATATGTATATCAATATCAAAATGTCTATGTCAAATGTCAATTATGAAATGTGTAAACAAAATGTCATGTATGGCAAGTGAGATATATATATATATATATATCTACTGAGCCATAGATAAAAATGCACAAAACAATGTATTGAAGTAAAACGTGGTTTAAATCAACATTATGTCTTGTGGAAATGCATGCTATACTGAATACAAACATTTATGCGGTATTGTAAAAATGCATACATCCAAGCCTTCTGACTGTGGTGATAAGCCCTTAAACAAATTAAAGGTCTATATGTTTTATGTTTTATCGAATTCGGTCATTCCTTCCATCCAAACATACCTAGGATGTCAGGAACGGGAGTTGTCAATTCCTATGGTACCATTACCTACTAACGAGCGGCGTAGCTAATGTTAATGAATGTATATGGTCCCATTTAAACAAACCAAATATCATATCAAAAAGTAAGCATGTGATGAAAATAATGTACCTAGTATGCTAAGTAAACATACAAGGTAGAGATGTAAAACAATGTGTCTATATGTTACGAGAACATATGCAACAGAGATGCAATGTAAAACAAATGTACTAAGTATGATGAACATACATAGCATGAAATGAAATGTAAAACAATGTACTAAGTATGATGAACATACATAGCATGAAATGAAATGTAAAACAATGTACTAAGTATGATGAACATACATAGCATGAAATGTCATATAAAACGATGTACTAAGTATGCTACAAAGGACATACATTGCAAAAACACAATGAAATCATGTACTAATAATGTACTAATGAACATAGCAAGTATATGATATGAAAGCATGGAAAGCATGAAAATAACAAGTAGGCACATGTGTTTCACCCCAAAATGTTTGAAAAACAGTAAAAGAGGGGTCTATGTACTCACTTGAGGGTGCTTAGAAGTCTTGAACAACAACCAAGCAAAGCTAGAGGGATCACAGAATCAAACGGCACCCTATATAGATAACTACATAAATAACCAGACCTAAATCGGGAGATTGGATAGTATGAGGTTTCGTAAACCAAACAAGTATTGGAACTCATATGATATGGTTTAACAAGCCTACATACTAAAATGAAACCTAACCTAAGTGCTTACGACCCGTTTTGACCCGTTTAGGTAGTTGATGCTACTTTAACGCGTCGTTCGCGTAAAACGCGTTCGGAACGCCTAACTAGTCCTATGACAAGTAATATATGCCTGAACATGTCTAATACTATTGCTAAATCAGTTTAGATGTCAAAATTTGGGTTACATAGGCTTAAAATGAATTTTGGCGTAAAAAGGGCATTTTGGTAATTTTCCTAAGGCATATAAACTACTTATCATACAACTACTTAAACGACGTGACCATAAGGTATAACCTCAGAAGGTTATTCCCTATACAACTATGGTTACCTAATGTGTTTGGTCGGATCCTAATGATCGACCAAATGGGTCGGGTTCGAAAGCATAAGCGATTGATTAGATCGCTTACCCTTACGACCCTATATAAGCACTAAACCTAAAGTGGCGAGCTAAACAAGTTAAAACATGTTTAACAAGGTTAGAAAACAGGTTTGGTATCAAAACAAACGGTTTTGATACCTAAAAGTAGTTTGGTTACAAAATACGTTAGAACACGCATTTTTCCCGAAACTACGACTCGTCACTGAGCCTTGATAATGTGGTAATCAGTAGGTATAGTCACTAGGGACTATGACCATCATGATTACGCTCACGTTATGAAGTTCAAACGAACTTTGCATTGACCATAAACTGGTCAATGCAGAAAGTCAAACGCAGTTTGAATTTCAAGCTAAAAACGCATAAAAAGAACGAAGGAACACTTACAAAGGGTCCCCGCAAGATTGATTCCAAGTATTTCTCAGGTAGGTAGTGAATAATCACAACCACTTAGAGAAAATCTCAGATCAATGTGGGTTGCAACAAATGAGAGCAAGGGGTATATATAGTTTTCGTACAACCGTTATGATCGTTTGTCGGGAAACTTGCTTCGATCTAGGCCGTCCAAGTGTGCCCCTTGTTTTCTAATACCATTAGAGCCCATAGAAATGGCCCATGGTGTTGTAAAAACCGTTTGCAAGTGGAAAGTGAGTGTATAACAGCTTCAAACAGCTGTTTGCAACAATTCTGCAGATCTGGGGAAGCCTTACGCACCGTAAGGGATGGCTTACGGTGCGTAAGCCATCAACTTTGGCAGAATTACAATTTTAGTCCCTGTCATGCATTAAAGTCATTTCCGACACGTTTAAGGCCCGTTAACCCCATTTCAAAGCTCTAAAATGAAGTTAAAGTATAGGGAACTTAAAATGTGCTCAAAAATATCTCGGATGGCGGCTCGTTTGGTCGTACGGTTGCGTTGTTCGGTTAATTACGACGGAAGTCGTAACGAACGCAAAAACGATCCAAATTAAGCGACGAATGGATTTTTATCATGCCAATCACTAAAATAAAATATTTTAATGATTACATAAATTTTTGGGTGTCCGGATATATTCAGAACGTAAGATATGCGCGAAAATGCAAACTTATGCACTTTTTGACGCTTTTAGTCCCTGAATGAACATAAAGTTTATTTTAGCACACTGAACCCCTCAAAGCTTATTTCTAAGCCATGTAAAGGATATTTAGGGTGTGTTTAACTTATGATCAAGTTCTGGAAAGTCCGTTACAGTACGAATCGACATACTTTCACAGTTTGTCGAATTTGGTCCCTGTAAGCGAATAAACTTGATTTCGGCACACCAAACCTTCCAAAACTTATTTCTAAGTTATGTAAAGGTTATTTAAGGTATGTTAAGCCTATTTCACTATTCCATAGTGTTGGTTGCATTAAACTGGTTATATTTACGCATTAGTGTGCGTATAACCTCCCAGAAAGCGATTTAGAGCCCGAAATCGAACAAGAGTTGATATGTGCAAATGATACACACATTTTTACAAATCCCAAGTATGTAATACAATATTTCATTGGTTTGGTATTTGTTTGAAGATTGAAGTGACACAGGTGTCACAGTCTCCCCTACTTCAGGAAATTTCGTCCCGAAATTTATTTAGAGGAAACTTATGAGAGCTTAAAACATGAAGTTGAAAAGATAAAACAATACTGGTTAAGGTCCTGAACTTCTAGTAACTTTAATAACATCATGCTTGCAATGTAAGAGGGACACTTATATACAAGTATATAAAGTGTTATTGGTGCGTCCACCGTAACTTTGTTACATTTTTCGCGTTTCGTTATCATTGCCACCATAGGTTCTTACACATGATAAATCTTATTGGGGTTCTTGTGCACTGAATTTCATAATTATGTACGCGTCCATAATTATGAAGTTCCTTGCATAGTCCGCACAGTGCATTTTATAATGTGTAGGGAAAAACCAAATGAACAAACCTGCGATGAGCGTGGCTAGACCACCATAGGGTCCTTTTATTAAATCAATAAATGATTTAAATAGACTACCAAGGAGTCTGTTCAGCTATATCACCACATGTCATTCTTAACCAGATTCTGAATCAATCTTTTTGACTTGACCAAAAAAAAAAGGTCTCTTATGAATCATGGAGTGGTACTATATAACCCAAGGGTCTTGACTATCACGTAGAAGCCCAATAAGGATTTAAGGTAGTACCTTTTTGAATATCCTTCTACGAATCCCTCATATGAAGATATGAAAGATTCTACGAAGATTTGGATAACGAATATCCAGAGTATACAAAAAAACACAAAATGCATAAAAGAAAACACAAGATGCATAAGCACATAGTCACATAACCATAAAATTGTTTACTTAGATCTTTAATTTGTTAATTTGTTTTGTTAACTGTGCACACATATTCAAAGCACACCAGGTATCCAATTAGTGGATTTTGGTTGGTGCTTTAAATATTTCCAAGAATCTAACTATGAAGATAGAAAGATCTTTTAAAGAAAAAATTCGATTTCGATTATGAGGAATCGAAATGTTCGAATTAAGGTACACAAGGAATCCAATTAAGGACTCTGATTTGAATGATAATTATCCACAAGGATCTAATTGTGAAGATAAAAAGATCCCATATGGATTTTAGAAGTTGAAGATGTTTTGAAACCTTGCACTGGATGTGCTTAAGTCAAAACATGAAGTAAAAAAAATGCTTATGAAGTTGGGATGCTAGATATGTCAAGGCGACATATGAAGCAGAATTTGAAGGTTAAGTCAATGTATGAGGAAAATATTTTGAAAAATATGCATGGGGTTTCTTTATAAAAAATGTGTTTCATGTTTTTGAAACCTTATGTATAATATTTTTGAAATCATAAAGTAGGTGTATTAGGTAGGTATATTTATAAAAATGTTTTAAAATCATGCGAGATGAATTTTGAAATTATGTATAAGGTTTTTGAAAACATGAATGATGCTTTTGAAATCATGCACTTGATATAAGTAATTATACTGTATTAATAACATTTTGAAATCATGAAGGTTGCTTTTGAAAACATACACAATGTTTTTGAAATCATGCAGGTTGTTTTGAAAACTTAGAAAATGCTTTTGAAATCATGGAGGTTGTTTTTGAAAACTTATGCTATGCATGTTGAAGGAAATCAAAATGTAAATGGGTATGAGATTGAGAAAAAAAAAATACCTTAGTTTTCTAACCAAGGATTCTAAGGTATAGATGTGCAAAAGCATGATTACTCAAAATGTCACTTCATTTCTTGTACTTCGTCTCCTAGAATGAAATGAGTACATAAAATGTTTCGAGGAAATCATGAGCGATCACTTGAAAATGAGAATCACAAGAGTAGTTTGTATGGAACATAGTTCCTGGATGTAGGTATCATAGGGAAATGCCATACACACATGTAACTACACTTGTATATCAGAATTGTGAACCACAATTTATTCATAAACAAAACTGATTGTTTCACGTTACAAGAAAACAAAGAAACAGAAGCATAAGATTTAAAACAACAACATCTTATACTCAGCCAAATGCTCATCTGTGGGTCAGATTTGTATTGACAATCTTTGATCACTTGTTCCTGAAATAGCTCGTCTCGCCGTAGTTGTACCAAGTACCAAACGGTAAACGAGCTTGAGTAGGGTTGACTTGGAGTTGGGTAGCAGCAAGGTTTATAACAACTTTATTTTGGATAGCAAAGCGGCATATGTTAACCAAGTGTCCCCACCGTCCACAGTAGGTACATTTGAAGCAGGGTATGAGGTTTGAATGATGACGGTTGCATCGTTTGCACCATGGGGCAGCTCCTAAGTACGGCTTCCTAGCTGGTGGCGCTGCCACTTGGCTAGGTCCCGCTTGATTAGGTGTAAATGCTGCGGGTTTCCTTGAAGCCTTACGCTTCCTTGATTTTGGTGCAGGCTTGACTCCTGCTTCCTTCGGTGACTCTTGAGTGGCTTCATTGTTGAGACGAGACATGGCAATGCCTAAATCCACAGTCTTGAGAATCACTTCGCCTATTTGCTGGGCAAATTTGGCTATTTGCTCGGACATCTGATCGTTGTTGAGAGGAAGAGACATTCTAGAAGAAGTGAAAAGCATAGGAAGAAACAAGTGAAAGGCTACCGGATAAACAAAACAGAATGGCAATGCATAAGAATTGCGATCATTTGTTTGTTTCCTAAGGCAAACAAATGAGACGGTGACTAATCAAAGTAAACGGGTCATATTAATGTATCACTGAAGACATGCTCGCCTATAAGTGAACACTCACCCCAAGAGTTCCCAGGTAAGAGTGACTGGTCCGATACTGCGGATTTGTACGAACACTCTAGCCTTAGACAGAAAACTCGGAGTACAGGCATTCACTCTTCCAGTTTGCACGTGTTCACATTAAAAGACCCAAACTTTGACGAGATTTGAAAACTTAGAGGGTTCAAAACTTAGTAATTAATCATCCTAGAACAGATGATTGCTTTTCAAAGCGGTTTTGAAATTTATGTTCTTGTTGTGGTTGTCGCCTAAGGATAGGTGACGGTATTGTTTTATGACTAAACGCAAGTAAACATGCGTTAGGGTCCTAGGAAGGTTATAGACTAGATCAAAGCATTACTAATAACCTAATTCCCTATAACCTTGAGCTCTGATACCAACTTTTCTGTCACACCCCGACCACGTAAAACAACAAAACGTGGCGGAATCGTCGGGGAGTGTTGTAACAGAATCATTGTTTCATAACACATGGAAATTTGAAATTTTGTTTTATTGATTAACAGAGTTACAATGTCTTAACATACAAAGAAGTATAACAAAATTAACTAGTCTTCCATCTTTTATTGTCACTAAGGCCCAAGTCCGCCTAAATGTATCTTGATCAATCCTATGCATCATTTCCTGAAACACATGTGAAAATAGGTATGTCAGCAAAAAAATGCCCGCGAGTACATAGGTTTTGTGAAAATAGGATTCATGACTTATAAGTTTAGAAAAAGGTTGTTTAACAAAAGTCAGTCACGATCCTTGTAAAATGTTTTGTTTTATAAATCATTTGAAAAACGATGATAAAGTAGATGATATGTAAAAGAATAATGTAAGATTAAATGAATAACCGAGTAAAATGAGTTTGTATAAGATAAGTTGTTTGTAAAACAATGTCTTGTGAAAGATATGTTAATTGTATAAAAATGTTATATGTCTAAACTGAAATGATTTAAATAACGCTACGATATGTAATATCATACAAGCACTTATATATAGGAAGTACCAGTGGCGTATCCACCATGCTTGTATCATATTACACACGCCTCGTTACTCAAACCACTTACCCAAACAAACCACCAATGTAAATTGCCCATGTCTAAACCATATGTCAAATGTCTTTGTGTAAACCATGTCAAAATGTTTATGTCAAAATGTAGTCTATGAAATATGTATATCAATACCAAAATGTCTATGTCAAATGTCAATTATGAAATGTGTAAACAAAATGTCATGTATGGCAAGTGAGATATATATATATATATATATATATATATATATATATATATATATTTACATATATCTACTGAGCCATAGATAAAAATGCACAAAACAATGTATTGAAGTAAAACGTGGTTTAAATCAACAGTATGTCTTGTGGAAATGCATGCTATACTGAATACAAACATTTATGCGGTATTGTAAAAATGCATACATCCAAGCCTTGTGACTGTGGTGATAAGCCCTTAAACAAATTAAAGGTCTATCTGTTTTATGTTTTATCGAATTCGGTCATTCCTTCCATCCATCCAAACATACCTAGGATGTCAGGAACGGGAGTTGTCAATTCCTATGGTACCATTACCTACTAACGAGCGGCGTAGCTAATGTTAATGAATGTATATGGTCCCATTTAAACAAACCAAATATCATATCAAAATGTAAGCATGTGATGAAAATAATGTACCTAGTATGCTAAGTAAACATACAAGGTAGAGATGTAAAACAATGTGTCCATATGTTACGAGAACATATGCAACAGAGATGCAATGTAAAACAAATGTACTAAGTATGATGAACATACATAGCATGAAATGAAATGTAAAACAATGTACTAAGTATGATGAACGTACATAGCATGAAATGAAATGTAAAACAATGTACTAAGTATGATGAACATACATAGCATGAAATGTCATATAAAACGATGTACTAAGTATGCTACAAAGGACATACATAGCAAAAACACAATGAAATCATGTACTAATGAACATAGCAAGTATATGATATGAAAGCATGGAAAGCATGAAAATAACAAGTACGCACATGTGTTTCACCCCAAAATGTTTGAAAAACAGTAAAAGAGGGGTCTATGTACTCACTTGAGGGTGCTTAGAAGTCTTGAACAACAACCAAGCAAAGCTAGAGGGATCACAGAATCAAACGGCACCCTATATAGATAACTACATAAATAACCGGACCTAAATCGGGAGATTGGATAGTATGAGGTTTCGTAAACCAAACGAGTATTGGAACTCATATGATATGGTTTAACAAGCCTACATACTAAAATGAAACCTAACCTAAGTGCTTACGACCCGTTTTGACCCGTTTAGGTAGCTTATGCTACTTTAACGCGTCGTTCGCGTAAAACGCGTTCGGAACGCCTAACTAGTCCTATGACAAGTAATATATGTCTTAACATGTCTAATACTGTTGCTAAATCTGTTTAGATATCAAAATTTGGGTTACATAGGCTTAAAATGAATTTTGGCGTAAAAGGGCATTTTGGTAATTTTCCTAAGGCATATAAACAAACTACTAATCATACAACTACTTAAACGACGTGACCATAAGGTATAACCTTAGAAGGTTATTCCCTATACAACTATGGTTACCTAATGTGTTTGGTCGGATCCTAATGATCGACCAAATGGGTCGGGTTCGAAAGCATAAGCGATTTATTAGATCGCTTACCCTTACGACCCTATATAAGCACTAAACCTAAAGTGACGAGCTAAACATTTTAAAACATGTTTAACAAGGTTAGAAAACAGGTTTGGTATCAAAACAAACGGTTTTGATTCCTAAAAGTAGTTTGGTTACAAAATACGTGAGAACACGCATTTTGCCCGAAACTACGACTCGTCACTGAGCCTAGATAACGTGGTAATCAGTAGGTATAGTCACTAGGGACTATGACCATCATGATTACGCTCACGTTATGAAGTTCAAACGAACTTTGCATTGACCATAAACTAGTCAATGCAGAAAGTCAAACGCGGTTTGACTTTCAAGCTAAAAACGTATAAAAAGAACGAAGGAACACTTACAAAGGGTCCCCGCAAGATTGATTCCAAGTATTTCTCAGGTAGGTAGTGAATAATCACAACCACTTAGACAAAATCTCAGATCAATGTGGGTTGCAACAAATGAGAGCAAGGGGTATATATAGTTTTCGTACAACCGTTAGGATCGTTCGTCGGGAAACATGCTTCGATCTAGGTCGTCCAAGTGTGCCCCTTGTTTTCTAATACCATTAGAGCCCATAGAAATGGCCCATGGTGTTGTAAAAACCGTTTGCAAGTGGAAAGTGAGTGTATAATAGCTGCAAACAGCTGTTTGCAACAATTCTGCAGATCTGGGGAATCCTTACGCACCGTAAGGGATGGCTTACGGTGCGTAAGCCATCAACTTTGGCAGAATTACAATTTTAGTCCCTGTCATGCATTAAAGTCATTTCTGACACGTTTAAGGCCCGTTAACCCCATTTCAGAGCTCTAAAATGAAGTTAAAGTATAGGGAACTTAAAATGTGCTCAAAAATATCTCGGATGTCGGCTCGTTTGGTCGTACGGTTGCGTTGTTCGGTTAATTACGACGGAAGTCGTAACGAACGCAAAAACGATCCAAATTAAGCGACGAATGGATTTTTATCATGCCAATCACTAAAATAAAATATTTTAATGATTACACAAATTTTTGGGTGTCCAGATATATTCAGAACATAAGATATGCGCGAAAATGCAAACTTATGCACTTTTTGACGCTTTTAGGCCCTGAATGAACATAAAGTTTATTTTAGCACACTGAACCCCTCAAAGCTTATTTCTAAGCTATGTAAAGGATATTTAGGGTGTGTTTAACTTATGATCAAGTTCCGGAATGTCCGTTACAGTACGAATCAACATACTTTCACAGTTTGTCGAATTTGGTCCCTGTAAGCGAATAAACTTGATTTCGGCACACCAAACCTTCCAAAACTTATTTCTAAGTTATGTAAAGGTTATTTAAGGTATGTTAAGCCTATGTCACTATTCCGGAGTGTTTGTTGCCTTAAACTGGTTATATTTACGCATTAGTGTGCGTATAACCTTCCAGAAAGCGATTTAGAGCCCGAAATCGAACAAGAGTTGATATGTGCAAATGATACACACATTTTTACAAATCCCAAGTATGAAATACAATATTTCATTGGTTTGGTATTTTTTTGAAGATTGAAGTGACACAGGTGTCACATCATTCCTCACAACAAAGATTTGGTTGTATTATCCTAGCCTGATTTTTGACCAAAACAATTTGGCGCCCATCGTGGGGCAATTGGTGCTTCATTTCTGAAAAAGTTTGCTCGTTGTGTTCATTTCGGTTCATTATCTTCAACCATATGGCTTCTTCAGCAAAGAACACTTCAAGCTCTATGCCGGCAGTCACTTCTTCACAGGGCGTTCCACCTTTGCCTCCACCACCTTTTGGATCCCAGAAGAATGCTGAAAATGCTGCAAAGAGACCAAGCCCCATTTTCTCAAAACCACCAACTTCTGTTGTTTCTTCTAGCCCTACTAACAGTGATCTTTTTACTTTGATTTTGTAGATGAGGGATCACATACAAGAGCAGGATAAAACCAATGAAAGGATCCTCCGGGAGATTGGTGACATCAAGAAACAGAAGAAATCAGTGGAGGATCACTCTCCTCTGATACCTAGATCACTGGATTTTAACACTCCCGCTGTAACCGCCCTGCAATCCACAGCTCCAGACATCCAGTACCAGAGTGGACCATTGGGAAGGCGTTATGGAACAACAACTATGAGTCAGGCTTTTGGGTCTCACTTCCAGCCTTCGGGATCCTCTTTCCAGCATCAGGGATCCTTCGTCAGCTCAGCAGGATTTATGGGGACGCACACAATTCAAGGATCCTCTCAGGTCCAAGGATCCTCTCAGGTTCAAGGATCCTTTCTGGTTTAAGGATCCTTTCCGTTTCAAGGATCCTCCTTCCAGGTTCAAGGATCCTCTCAGCTTCAAGGATCCTCTTAGGTTCAAGGATCCTCCCTTCAGGTTCAAGGATCCTCATCCCAGGTTTATGGATCCATGGATCATCCTCTAAGACCCCCAATCACAGCAGATCAAGGATCCAACATCTTTCAGGATCTAGGATTCTTAAGAAGTGTGCAACCAGTAAATACAGATGTTCATCAAGGAGATTTCATTCCAATGCAGACCATTGCTACTTCTGGTCCTTCAATCATACCAGAATCTCGTCAATATGGATTCACATCTGGGATTCCAACCTGAATCCTCCGGGAGGTAACACTTTGAATAATTCTTACAACACTGACCATGGCTTTATGCAGGATACATGTATTAATCAGGCTATGGCTAGGGAGTTACAGAAACTGAAGGATATGATATCCAACGTTCCAGGAGTGGTTAAGCCCATTCCTAAAATTGCAGATGGGAGCCATAGGATATCTCGTTTTGCACCACCTATTTTTGATGCTGAGATACCCAAAAGGTTCCAAATACCAACCATGAAGTTGTATGATGGTTCGACGGATCCAGAGGAGCATGTAGCTCAATACAGAGAAAGGATGGAGATCAATCCAATTCCTGAGAGGTTAAAAGAAGCATGTCTATGCAAGGGTTTTGGATCCACACTCACAGGATCTGCTCTTAAATGGCTGTTAAGTCTTCCCCCTTACTCTATTACTTCATTTGCTAATCTAGTTAATCTGTTTAATAGCCAATTCTCATGTAGTAGAAAATTTGAACGATTAACTAGTGATCTATATAGGGTAACACAAGGTCAAAATGAATCACTTAGAGATTACATCACTAAATTTAGTAAAAAATCCTTAGATATCCCTAATCTGCATATAGCTACGGCTGCGGAAGCCTTTAAAATGGGTTTACTTAGGGATTCATTATTCTATGATGATCTTGTCATGACCCCGTGCAGGAATCTTGATGAAGTGAGAACCAGGGCCCTTAGATTCATCCGATTAGAGGATGATAAAAGGATACAGGAAAGACTGGCAGGATCCTCGAAACAGGAGAAACAAGGATCCTACTTTAAGAACAACAAGTTCAAGTCTTACAACAAGTCTGATAACCAGAACGTGCATGTAGTAGAACAGGAAGAGGATGATGAGGATTATCCTCCCATTTCTGAATACTGTTTTTCTGTTGATAACAATGAACTAATTCTAGCAATGCAGAATCTAGGTGAGAAAGCAAGATGGCCAAGGAAAAGTGATAAACCAGCCGCAACAAAAGACAAGTCCAAATGGTGTGCATATCATGAGGATTTTGGACATCTCACTTAAGAGTGTATTGCACTTAGAAAAGAAATAGGTTACTTGTTAAGCAAGGGGCACTTGAAGGATGTTTTGGGAAGAAAAAAGTCGAGGATCCAGGATCCTGAGAAGATCCCAGAAAGAGCTCCTGCTCCTCCAGCAGATGCACAAGTTATAAACTTCATATCCGGTGGATCAAACATTTGTGGTACTTCCTTTTCAGCAGCCAAAAGACATGCCAAAGAGACCAAGATGGACAATGGAGATAGACCCATCCGGACATCTACTGTTACACAGGAGAAAGTTATAACTTTTGATGAGGATGATCGTGTTGATGTCCAGGATCCTCATCATGATGGTCTTGTCATCACTTTGTTTATTTCTAACCATTTTGTTCGCAGGATCCTAATCGATGGAGGAAGCTCGGTGAACATCATTCAGCTTGATGTCCTCAAGAAAATGAACATCCCTGAATCAGATATTGTCCCAAGATCCTCTGTTCTTGTGGGATTCAGCGGAGAAACCAAGAATACATTGGGGGACATTAAACTTCCCATCTACATTGAAGGACTTCATTCTTCTCAAAAATTTTGTGTAATAGATTGCTTATCCTGTTGCAATGTTATCCTTGGCAGGCCGTGGATACATGACATGAAGGCAGTTGCATCTACCTACCATCAATGTGTAAAGCTTCCTAGTCCATGGGGGGGGGGGGTGATAAAGATTGAGAGTGACCAACAAGAAGCAAAGAATTGCTATACCTCATCCATGAAGCCAGCCTCGAGACCAAGGGAGCAATAGCAACTAAAGTATCCTCCAAGAGACGTCTTGGAGGCGAGAGAACAGGATGTGAAAGAAATCCTTATGGATCCTCATGATCCTTAATCCAAAGTCTTTATAGGATCAGGGATCCTCAGCGATATTGAACAGGATTTGGTATCCTTCCTCAAAAGGAGAAAAACTACCTTTTCCTGGAAACACGAAGATATGACAGGTATCTCTAAAGATATAACTACTCATAAACTTGGCATTGACAGGTCATTCAAGCCCATACATCAGAAAAGGAGGAAGTTTGCACCTGAGAGGAATGCCATTATCCAGGAGGAGGTAGACAAATTACTCCGAGCAGGTATGATTAGAGAGGTTAAGTATCCAAGATGGTTAGTGTTAGTGCACTTATGTCTATCACCTTCGTCAATCCGAGCCGTAGTGAGAAACAGAAGAAAACGAGTCGTTATATTAGTGATAGCTAGACAAAAAGGCAAGGTGGCATAATTGTAATAATGAGAAATCTCATTAAAAGCCAAGGACTATAAATAGGATGTTATGTCATAGTTTAGGGACTTTTGGCTCATTTGTGTTTTGGAGAGCTCTAGATCTAGAGAGAGATTCTAGAGAGAGAAAGTGATTCAAGGTGCTTGTACTTGTCATATTTTCAATAGAGTCACGTTTATATTACGTCTTGTGTGTTAGGTCACGTTCGTGTACAGTTTCCGCACGTCACACGTTCGTTTCGCAATCGTTTCGGAGTCAAAACCGGTCCTACAAGTGGTATCAGAGCAGGAGCTCGATTGCACAGATCTATCGCACGATTACGCACAGAAAATCATCAGATTCAGATTCGATTTAATCCAGATTTGATCTATTCAGATTGTGGCCATCGAATTCTCTAATTTCTACTCCTTTCTTTCACATTTTTTCGAAATTAACCAAGATTTGTCGGTTAATATGATCTGAATTTGTCACAAAACCTGTAAAACTGAGTTTTAATCAATCGATTAACAAAATACATGGTAAAATCACCTAAAATTGATCAATTTGTTCAAAAATCGACCTATCAGTTCGTATCAGTGCCAACTCGCATGAACTGAATCTTCAAACTCAGATCTACGACGATTTAGTGGACGATTTTGAACGATATACACTCCATTGCAATTGGAATTGGTTGAAGAACAATCCTTCGGTTTCAATTTCTTAAAAAATCAGAGTTTAAACGCATCAGAATCCCGGTTCGTATGAATTTTGTTCGACAGTTCGTTTGTATTTTTGACCTCAGTTCACACGGAGTAACCCAGTCCGTTTCAGTTGATACGAAGTGACTAGCTTACAAGTTCGTTTGAATTGAACTCAGTCCGTTTGAAAAGCCTCACAGTTCGTTTGAAAGGTTTAATTCGTTTGAAAGGAACAGTCCGTTTGAAAGGTTTAATTCATTTGAAGAACATCAGTTCGTTTGAACCCTAACTCATGTGAACCTTAGTTTGTTTGGTTGAATCTCAGGTCGTTTGAAGTGAATCTTGATCAGTCTGTGTGAACTCGTTCAGTTTGTTTGAAAGTTTAGTTCACACGAAGTAAACTTGAACCTCTAGTTCGTGTGAATCCAGTTTGTATGAATTTGCACCCCAGTTCGTCTGAAGGTTCATTTCATGTGAAATAGTTTCAGGTCACGTGAAATCTGATTTGTGTGTTAAAGTTTTGTCGGGCATTTAATAATTGCATGAAAAGAATCAAATTGAGTTGAACGATATTGGTTGTCGGTCATTAAAGTTTTTGAATTAAGAGTGTGCATGTGAACATTAAATTGTTTTCTCTGGTGCTTATCGAGATTATATTTGAAAGCATGTGTAAGTATTAAATGGTTGTCAGCCTAGTGGGTTGTTAGGTCCAATAAAAAGTCATTCCACAAATAAACTTGTCGGCCATTTGAAAAAAATTATATGAATTTGCATGTGATAAATTGGATATCTCAAAGTATATAGTGTTAGGCCCATGTGTGAGTAATGAATGTGCTGTCATGTGTATATCTCGGCCCGTGTATTTCATAATATACATCAGCCCACTATTAATTTGAAAGTCAAATAGAATTCAAACTTGATTTGTTTGAAGTTTGGAAATTATGTTCAAAAGTTTAAAGTGCAACAAATCGAGTGGCAATCCGAACGGATTACCACCCGATCCTAATCATTTCATTTGTTGTTGTGATTCAGGTCAAAGTATCGGATACTCGCCCAACCAGATCCCCACCCGATCCATTGTCACATATTCATTCTGTTGATTTTTGTTGACTTACTCGATCGGATACTCGTCCTATTCAGCAGTTTGATAATTTTTAAAATCTAATCACTGTTGTTTGTTTGTTTCAGGTAATTCAAGGAAATAAAATCATGGCTGAAATCAAAGAGAAAACCAGAGAAGAAATTCTGAGTGAGAAAACAGACAGAGAAATAAGAATGGTTGCGAACAGAATGAATGATATGCAAAGAGAATATGAAGAGGCTGTTAGATACAAAAGATGGGATAAGAAACGAGAGTGCTATGTCAACAGATATGGTGAACTTGTTGTTTCCAAAAAGGACATAGTCTATGATGATGTTCTTTTAATAATTCCTCGAGTCGGCGAATTTTATTTAAATGCTGTAAAAGACAAAAAAATATGAGGAAAAGCTGGAAAAACTCATAAGAGAAGTCATGATATCGAGGTTGAGGAAGAGAGATGAAGAAAGAATGAAGAAGAATGTTGAGAGTATGGTTGAAGAGTTAAAGAAAGTTGCTGAGGAAAATGTGAAGAATGTTGAAGAAGTGATAGAAAAAGTTGAGGTGAATGAAGAGGTTGTGAAAGAAGCAGTTACTGAAGAACAACAAGTTGTGAAAGCTGAGAAGAAAGTTGAAAGTTCGATTGAGGTGAAGAATGAGAATTTGGAAGCTGGTAATGCTGGTGATGAAGCTGGTGTTGAAGAAAAGAAAGAAGATGTTGATCAGACAGATGCAGCAAAGAACACCGGGGTGCCAATCACTGAGGTAAATTCTAACTCTGAAATCTTGAAAATTGTTGAACAGTGCAAGAAATGCATGGAAACTTGCAGTGCTTGTACCGAAAAAGACAAACAATTTATTAAAATTGAAGAATTTTTCAAAAATAAATGCAAAGAAATGTTGGAAAACGAAAAATTTTTGAAAGATAATGAAGAAGAACTTTTGGAAAAATGCAAAAAGTTAGAAAAAGAAAATGAAGTTTTGAAAGAAAATGTTTTGAAAAAGACAGAAGAATATGATCAAAAGGAAATTGTTTGTCAAGAAATGAAGAAAGAATATGACTCAATAAAATTAGCATATCACATTACAAAAGAGTCATGAAAAAGAGAAAGATGAAATGAAATTTGCTCAATCAAGAATGAATTACTTATCTGAAACAACTAAAGAGCTTAAGCGAATGTATGAAATAAAACAAGGTGTTGTTAATTCATATATTGAGGATGTTACTAAGCTAAAGCGACAGATTGTTGATTTAGAACAAGATAACAACAAGTTAAAGAGTTATCACGTGTCATCATATGTGCTTGAACGTATTTTTAATATAAAACCGGGAGATGGTGAGTCTGAGCAAAACAAGAAAGGCATTGGCTCAGAGTTTCATCAAGTTCCACCACCGGAAAAGTTTGCATTTTATGATGATGAAAAGGTCGAAAAAGCTTTCAACATGGTAGATCAATTGCCAGATAACATTGACGTAACCTATTCCAAATATGATGATTCTAGTGATTCAGAGGTGGTAGGTAAGGTTGTTGAAAGTGTGTTGAAAGAAGAGTCGGTTGAAACAGGAAAATCTGAATCACAGGATGAAAATGAAGGTAATTTTCATGATGGATATCTGAAAAACACAAAATCCGAGAAAAATTTGAATGATGATTCAAAAGGATTGGTCTATACCCTGATTGGATCGGACAAATTATTTCTAGATGTTGTATTCCCGATTCAGAATGTGATTTCAGAAAAGGTTGATAAAGTTTTCAAGATGGTTGAGATTGAGAAACCTGAGATTCAAAAGTTTGCTGGAAAAGGTCACAAAACTTTTTATAACAAACCTGGTTTCAAGAAGAAAAACATGAAGGCTGGGTTGGGTTATAAAAGGAAACAGAACTGGAAAAGAAATGAAATGTCGAATTATCAGGAAAAATTAAGTTTTGTTCAAGGAATAAGTTTAGCAGAAGAGAAAGAACTCAAATTTGGATGACAGTCTAATGATGAGTTTCATGCTCAAAAGAAAAAGCAACAACCACAGGTCAAAGATGTGTCCATGATAACATGTTTCAAATGTGATCAGACAGGACATCTTGCACGAAAGTGTCCGAATCTGAAACCTGTGGATGTTGACAAAAAGAAGTCTGAAAATGTGGAAACACAGAAATCTGAGGATGTGAAACAAATGTCAACCAGATTTGATTCAAAACAAACTTGGAGGTATAATACAAACAAGTTTGCTTCAAATCAAAATTGGAAATCTAACCCGAACAGCTTCGATTCAAGACAGACCTGGAATTCTCACACACCCAGATTCAGAACAACACAAAGTTGGATAACATCAGTTGATATGACAAAACCCCAACAGTTTTGGAAACCAAATGTTGTTCAAAAACAAAGTGTTCAAAAAGATTCACATTTTTACAAAAGAGGTACTCCAAAAGGTCAAACATGGAGTGCTAAAAAATAAATGGCTTCGGTAAATGATGAAAAAGTTGAAGTTAAAGTTGAAAAAGTCTTTGTTCAGAATGACAAAGATTTTCCAAAGTTAAATGATGCATATTGTGTTGAAATGCCTAAGGTCCAACAGACCTGGGCTAAATTGTTCAAGTAACTAAATAGTTGAATGTGCAGGTGCTCAAGACAACTGAAGGTTGTGAATATGGAAATAGGAGCAGCCTGACACAAGAAGAGGAGGCTGTTGAACCCTGGTTTGGTTGAAACAGGGAGTTTGTTTGTTTTCTGTATATAAATAAACAATATTTCAAAAACCCTAAAAATTGAAAAATTTTGAAAACCAAAAATATATTTGTTTTTAAATTTGTCAAAAAATCAAAAATTACAAAAATATGTTGATTGAATACGCCGAAACCCTCACGGCTGAACAAACATGATTAATTTCACAAGATTGAAAAACGGTTTTCAAACTGTAAAATATCAATGTGTTGTAAATCATGGGGGCACGTTATATTTTCTACAAATCAGTGCATGAGAAGCAGAAAATGAATGGCAAGACAAAGCTATCAGTGTTGGTTGTCAAATTTTCTTTAAATGATTTTGCATTTTAGGGGGAGTAATATTGTTAGAAAATACAAAAACATTTGAAAATTTTGAAAAAGCCAAAAACATGATAAAATTGAAAATTGAGTTTTTGTGTAAAAAGAGGAAATGATAGTACATCAGTACACAGTTACAGTATGCTAAAGAAATGTAATGATTTTATAGCGTTAAACACTCTCACTGATGATATGCCGATAGGTTTTTATACATTTAGTAAACTTTTTCGGGATATAAACCTAAATTCAAACTTGCTTATTTCGTGGGGAACACTACTTGGATATATAGGTAACCCCTGAAATCTCGTTTGAAGGACCCCTCTTTCTGAGATACTAGGTCTTTATGCTTAGTGATATCTGGGGTATTATCCCGGGACTTCTGATTTTGCGGAAGCAATGGCCTAGTCCCCAGAGAATACTTTCTGCTTGCTTGAAATATAGCGTTGCCCTCAGCAAAAATGATGAAACAATAAAATTGATAATCATTGCTGTTGTAAAAAAAGATCCTCTAAAGGGGACACACCAAAAGTCGAGCCGTCATCTCTCTGTTGAACGGAAGTTCTGACCTGAGCTCTCACGGTTCTTCATAATTTATAACCCCTTACAGATATCATCTAGGTATACTCGTCTGTAAGACTGAATATTGGGATCTGGAGACGGGAGTATATTCAAGAGGTGGGACACATGAATGAGTTTAAGTTCTTAATACATCTAATTCGTATCCTGAATCAGTTGAAGTTTGTGTGAAAATTTAAGTGGATCAGTATATCGACAATCTAAGTGAATTGTTTAATTCTTAATGTGTAACTAAGCTCAACGGTACTTGTGACTTGTCAAAAACTGATATGATCCTCTGACGCATACTCAAACAAAAATATTGTCTGTAAATATGTTTGTACATATTTCTTTACTGCTTTATATTTTCAGAAAAGTACAAATAGATTTTTGATTCTGCTTTATTTTCGACAACCGATGTCTGAAATGCTGAGTTTCAAAATCTAAGTAAGCTGATTGTGTTTCTGAAAATAAAACAAGTTCATTAATTTGAGACTTGAGTTTTTTTAAATCAAAAATCAAAAACAGTTTGTGAAATCACCAAGGTCATTAAGTTGGACTTGGATGATTAACCGTGAAGGATTTGGATGCTTATATTGTTAAAATCTGTAAAAGAGTCAGTTTTTTATGTTGGATTGTTAAATACTGCTAAATCAATGAAGTTTATTGATAGGGGGAGTGAATCAAGTATTTCTGGATATATTCATATTATTATATCTTCAAGCCAGGATCTTGATTTAGAAAGTTTAAAAGAGCCAGGTTAAAATTCCTGGATAATTGGAAGTTCAAAATGTTGTTACTTATGAATGTTTGAGTGATTGCAGATAAGATTCCAGACTACGATCCCGATAGCCGAGTCTAAGGGGGAGTCTGAAGACGAGATTAACGCAAGAGGAAGCGTGGAAAGCAAGGTGTCGATCCTAAAAGCACGGAAGCTTGATGAAAGGGGGAGCCTGATTAAGAAAAGAGTCTACAGAAAGGAGAAGCTGAAGCTGAAGACAGATCCACCGGGATTCTGTTCGAGAAGATTCAGAGAGAGTGAGAGAGAAAGACAAGACGCTACGAGATTGACTGCGGCAATATCCAAGGGGGAGTCTGTTATTGCACTTATGTCTATCACCTTCGTCAATCCGAGCCGTAGCGAGAAACAGAAGAAAACGAGTCATTATATTAGTGGTAGCTAGACAAAAAGGCAAGGTGGCATAATTGTAATAATGAGAAATCTCATTAAAAGCCAAGAACTATAAATAGGATGTTATGTCATAGTTTAGGGACTTTTGGCTCATTTTGTGTTTTGGAGAGCTCTAGATCTAGAGAAAGATTCTAGAGAGAGAAAGTGATTCAAGGTGCTTGTACTTGTCATATTTTCAATAGAGTCACGTTTATATTACGTCTTGTGTGTTAGGTCACGTTCGTGTACAGTTTCCGCACGTCACACGTTCGTTTCGCAATCGTTTCAGAGTCAAAACCGGTCCTACAGTTAGCCAATGTGGTTGTTGTTCAAAAGAAAAATGGAAAGTGGAGGGTATGTGTCGATTTCACTGATTTAAACAAGGCATGTCCCAAGGATCCTTTCCCATTACCCCACATTGACTCCATGGTGGATGCTACCGTGGGTCATGAGTTGTTGACTTTTATGGATGCTTCATCTGGATTTCAACAAATTCAGATGGAACCATCTGATCAAGAGGATACAGCCTTTATGACCCCAACTGGTATCTATTGTTATATTGCTATGCCGTTTGGATTAAGGAATGCAGCTGCTACTTATCAAAGGCTAGTCAATATGATGTTTAAGGAACAAATTGGACACACTATGGAAGTTTATATAGACGACATGGTGGTTAAGTCCAAGAGAGCTGAGGATCACCTTAGAGACTTGGAGGAAACATTCAATATCCTTGACAAATTCAATATGAAGTTGAATCCTTCAAAGTGTCACTTTGGTGTTAAAGCAGGGAAGTTCCTAGGCTATATGGTAACAAAAAGAGGCATTGAAGCAAGTCCACAGCAAATCAAGGCAATTGTGAATATCAAATCTCCTGCTAATGCCAAGGATTTGCAAAGGTTGACAAGGAGGATCGCAGCCTTGAATAGGTTCATATCAAAGTCATCAGAAAAGTGCAAGGAATTCTATGACATTTTGAGGAAGAACAAGAAATTTGAGTGGGCTGAAAATCATGAAAATGCTCTCAAAGCCCTTAAGGATTACCTATCCTTTGCTCCTGCCTTGATGAAACCAGAAAAAGGGGATATATTATCCTTATATCTAGCGGTATCCTCCAAAGCAGTAAGTGCGGTCCTTGTTAAGGATCACGAAGGTACACAACATCCCGTCTATTATGTAAGTAAGAGTTTGCTTGATGCTGAATCCAGGTATTCACATTTAGAAAAACTTATTCTTGCTTTGATTATGGCATCTACTAAATTAAGACATTATTTTGAAACTCATGCCATTGTTGTTAAGACTAATTTTCCAATTAAGAATGTTCTCAGGAAACCTGAAATGTCAGGAAGGATGGCTAAATGGGCAGTGAAGCTTAGCGCTTATGATATAAGATATGAACCAAGGACTGCCATCAAATCCCAAGCCTTAGCTGACTTTGTGGCAGATTTCAGTAGTGATCTACAAAGAGAAGCTGAGTTAGAAGTTCAGCAGCTTGAAGAGACTAAGGATCCTTGGATACTCTTCACTGATGGAGCCTCTAATGTCAAAGGAACAGGACTTGGAATACTACTAAAATAGCCACAGGGGGACATAATACCCCACTCAATAGCTTGTGAGTTTCAAACTACTAATAATGAGGCTGAATATGAGGCCTTGATAGCTGGTTTGCAAATTGCCAAGCACATGAGGATCAGGTATCTTGAGGTACATGTAGATTCATTGTTAATCACTAATCACTTTAATGGATCCTATGTTGTTAAAGGTGAAAAGCTAATCAAATACCTCGAGATAATCAAGGAATTGGCACTCTCTTTTGTTTCTTTTAGTTTGACATAGGTACCCAGGGAAGAAAATGCAGAAGCTGATGCATTGGCCAACCTAGGATCATCTTTGAAGATTCCAGAGGATATCAAGATCCCTATCATCCATATTTTGGCCCCTGCTATTGAGGATCACATAGCTATAAAGATAGAAGATGATTCTGCAATGGTTCCTGGTGATGGTGCACAGTCTCGTTCAGGATCATGGATCCTTCCAATCATGAGATATATACAACATGGAGAGATTCCTACAGGAGAAAACCCAGGGCTTTCAAAATCAAGGTATCTCAATTCACAATATTGAATAACATGTTATATAAACGATCTCTTGCAGGTCCATACCTAAGGTTCATAGAGGATCCTGAAATTCAAGAAGTCCTAAAGGATTTTCATGAAGGAGATTGTGGAAACCACACTGTGGGCAGGGCCTTATTCTCAAGGATCCTTAGGACAGGATACTGTTGGCCAAAAATGAAGAAAGGTGTTGTGGATTATGCCAAGAAGTGTGATCCTTGTCAGAGACATAGTAATATCCTTCATCAACCAGCAGAGCTCTTGCATCCTATATCCTCTTCTTGGCCATTCATGAGATAGGGAATGGATATAGTTGGTAAACTTCCCAAAGCACCAGGAGGAAAGGTGTTCATGCTTGCTATGACTGATTACTTCTCTAAGTGGATAGAGGCTGAAGCCTTTGCTAAAGTCAGAGAGAAAGAAGCGATATCCTTTATTAAAAGAAATATTATTACTAGATTTGGTATCCCTTCTGAAATTGTTTGTGATAATGGATCCCAGTTTATTGGGAACAGAACCACTCACTTTTGTGACAGCTGGGGGATTAAGATGATAACATCAACACCAGTCCACCCACAAGCTAATGGTCAAGCAGAATCATCCAACAAGATCATCATCAACAACTTGAAGAAGAAGCTTGGATCCAAGAAAGGAAAGTGGGCAAAAGAACTACCTTCTGTACTATGGGCTGACAGGACAACCCCAAGAATGCTACTGGCCAAACTCCATTTTCTTTGGTATTTGGAGCAGAATCAGTGATTCCTACAGAGATGGTGGTTCCTACTGCAAGAACAAGCATTCGTGATCCTGAAGAAAATGCTGAAAACTTGGTTCAAGACTTGGATACTATAGAAGAACTCAGGGATTTGGCAAGGATAAGGATGGCTAGTTATCAACAAAGGATGGCTGGAGCCTACAATAAGAATGTCAGGATTAGGAAATTCCAAGTTGGTGATATGGTATTGAGGAAAGCATTTCAGAATACCACAAATCCTGCTGATGGAAAGTTGGCACCAAAGTGGGAAGGCCCCTACCTGATTGAAGCTGAGGCTGGAAAGGGGGCATATTGATTGCTAACAATGGAATGTGATTTGCTACCAAGAGCTTGGAATGCTGTCCACTTGAAGAAATACTTCATGTGATAAGGATCCTTGATCCTTAGCAATATTCATGACTGATATCCTCGAAGGATCCTTAGAGGACAGATGATCCTCATTCTGGTAATGAACTAATCCCAATCTATTTAATTCTTTAGTTATCCTATATATAAGGGGAAGGATCCTGGATCCTTTATCCTTCTTTCACTTAGCTTTGAGTTTTGCAGAAGGTTGATATATCCTTGACAATGGATTGAGTATCCACAGAAGTAGCCAGTTATTTGGGCTTGACCCTAGTTTTTTGGGCTTGACCCTAGTTATTTGGGCTTGACCCTAATTATTTGGGCTAGTCCCCAGTTGTTGGGCCTGTCCCCAGTATCGCCAGCAGCGCACGATGATCCTGGTACAGTTCATGGCAATGGGACCAGTACTCGCTTTAGGGGCTGACAATTTCATTGTACTGGCTGTATCCGGGATCCTACGTATAATGGTAGACGTACCATACATCCGTTCCTAAGTTTTCTAACGTTTTCACGTAAGCTAAGGTTTTGACATTTTCATGTCACTAAGTTTGGATAGTCGCCAGTGAGGGCCATACTCCAGTTTACACAAGATCCTTTGGGCTTGTCCCCAGTTTTTTGGGCTTGTCCCCAGTATATTGGGCTTGTCCCCAGAATTGTTGGGCTTGTCCCCAGTTGCTAACTCTTTTCTTATATTGGCTTAGTCCCAAGTTATGTTCTATTTCAGGTTTTTGAAGCTAAACAGCTAAGGATCCTTGATCCTTACCTTTTACTAAGGTTTCTCTTTTGGTTATCCTGATAGTAAATGTTAAAGGTTTAGGATCCTAACTTGGATTCTCAGGTATGATCCTTGATCATTTTGATTTTATCCTTTATTTATTTAAGTAACCCTTATTCTTTGACAACAGGATACATGATCCTTAAGTTACATTACTTTTTTGAATTTATCGATTATAGGACATTTGATCCTTGATCATATCCTAAACTTTTTGACATGATCTATTGAACTTTTATTCTTTATTTGTGAATTCAAACAAAGTATATCACAACAATTGAAAGATAAAATATTTACAAAGGTAACAAGACAAGATAGTCAAAAGATTATGATTTTATTTACCAAAAGTTAAACCTTTTAAAGGTTGTCAAAATTGCCAACCCAAATTTCTACCAGCAAAACATGGCCTATCCACTTGGGTTGGCAAAGGTTGTCCATGTTAACAAGGTCTAAATGCAGGAATATAAAGGACGGCAGGATCACAATGGCTTCATCCCCCAAACAGAGGATCCCTCCACCATTTGTAATCCTACCTATTGTCTGAAGGATCGGTGATCCTTAAACCTAATTACTATTGTTTAAGTACAGACCAACAATTGTTCGAGAAAAACACCATCAAAACAAAAACCAGTACCAAATCATAAAAAATGGGCTCCGACCGTGTCTAGATAAATCCATCATCGCCCATTTCTGCAGCTTAAACCTTCGCTGCATCACCATCACCTCCTGCTCTAGCATCACCCGCCTGATCCTTAGCTCCGCTGCCTCCTGCCTCAATTGCTAAGACCTCTGTAGCCTCTTCCTCGTCATCCAGCTCAGCCAGCTTAGCCTTCCAGCCCTCCTGGTCCCAATTGGTCCTGTCAAAGTCAGGATCCTCAGCCTCCCGGGCCATCTGCAGTTTGATCTTGTACATAGTGATAGCAGCAGAGACTTTAGCATCCTCCATCACCTCAGCCTTCTCATGGTCAGCATTAATCTGGGCCATGACCACCTGCTTTTTAGCCACATTAAGATCTTTTTCGAGGGGGGTGATGGTTTGATCCTTGGCCAGGAGATCTTCTGAAACTCCAAATGCTTCTACTCAGCCTCTTCAACGTATGCATCGAAGAGCATCTGGATCTCGGCAAATTTCTGCAAAAAGAAAAGGTAGGGTTCAGGATCCGCTATCCTCAAATAGGCAGGATAATCAGTCAGGATCAGTGATCCTTACATCAACAAAGTATTCCTCAGATTGGTGACGGATGAGGGGCAGGCCTTCAAGATTGTCAGCTTCAGTGGCCTTCCTCTTATTTCCCCCCTTGGAGGTGACAGGCTTGGGGACTAGAGCACTTGGGCTAGCAGCAGTTTTCTTCTTTCCAGACCGGGGAGCCACAGTGCTAAGATCACTGACACTAAAGCGGGAGGCGGACTTCGAAGATTTTCCAGCACCTACCAATACAAAACAACAGATAAGTATTCTTGTTTTATTCTAATTTAAACATTTAATCATATACAAACTTGGATACTTACTTGACATAGTGACTGAGCCGGAGGATACTTCTTGAGAATCCTTTGTGTTTGCTTGGAATGTTCTGGATGCAGGATCAAGATTCCAAAAAGCCGCGATCCTTTCCTTTGTTGCAGGTGATTGAATGATATGAGAGACAGAGATAGCTGCAAAACAAAAAAAAGGGTCAATTATCCTCATCAGGGACAGGGTTATCCTATGATCCTTCTATAAGGATCCTCTATCCTACCATGAGTGGCCCATTTTCTTGGGAGATCCTTCCCATCCGGGATAGAATCCCTCCTAATGAAGAAAAAACGCTTCTTCCAGTTGGTGTCATTCTTTGTGGTCTTCAGGATTGGCTGTGCTTCACCGGTGTTTTGGTCAAAAAATCTAATGAGGATAATGCAACCAAACTCTTAGTTACTGGGTATGATGCTTTAAATGTAGAACAATGATGAGGATCACTTCAATGTAAATTGCACAAACGACACAAGGATTTATACGGGGAAAAAGCCCTTGATCAAGAGTTGATCTCCGGCACAAAAAAACCCCGGGTGATGGAAACTACCGATCACCAAGCTCAAATAAATCAATAAATGTTTACAACTTCGGATAGTAACGAGCTAGGTACAAGGATCACTATGGTGAAATGTGTAAAATTGAGTGAAAACTAATAAGTGTTCGTCGAGAGCTTCAAGAGTGTGATTGTATGAGAGTGTGTGTAGCTGAAAATGGCTAAGTGTTCTAAATTCTAGCTCGTCACCCCTTTAAAAATAGAAGTTAACGATAATAACAAACTATCCGACTTTTGTGCCAAGCTCCCACGTTCTCCACAACGTCCTTTTCCAGTCAAACGTGTGCGAAATACCCGTGGAATATTCCATAGTAACGTTGCCAAGACCAAGTCAAGCTTGTTACTCCTGCGAAGTAATACAAAACACAAACAAACAATCGTCAGTATGAGGATCCTTAAAGTGATCCATGATCCTGATCCTGAAGCTCTTCTGAGGATCACTATCTGTCACAGAAGTAAGGATCATTAATTAGGATAACGAATAAGGATCACTAATTGTTAGAAAATCCTCCCCTAACAATTGACCCCAAAATATAAGGAGTGATATGTTAAATAAGCGAATTATATTTTCCTGATCTTATCCGCAACTAACTATCGTAAATATAGCCGTTATTGTAGAACTATCCGTTGCAACCATGACGTCACAGAAGTGACAACCCTGCACAATCATGATTATAAATAGGAGATAGAGATAGGATCGAATGCATTTAAAATTTCAGAGAGACTCCCTTTATAACTGCATTCCGAAGATAAACATGTATTCTCTCTTCATCTTCTTCCTTCTCTTGCTTTGTTTTCCGTTTCTTTTCACCATTCTATCAAAGATGTTGCTCCGGAATTCCCCAGCTAAGGATCACCCGAAAAACAGCCCACCGAAAAGCCAAGGGATCATCGAAGATTCCATAAAAGAGCGCTGCTGTTTCAATGATGCACAGATTGACAGGATCCGCCACTGCTTCCCGGCGAACACCGAGTTCAGACCTTTTGATCCCAATGCCCTGAGTGATCATATTTCTGACAAGTAGGTTGCTTTTCCTGTCACTCCGTTCACCATAGGCTATACATATCCTTTTCCAGCCTTCACCCAATCTTTCTTTTCCCTAACCGGCATCTCTTATATCTAAGCCATGCCGATGATTTGGAGGGTTTTGTATACCCTTGAAAGGATCATCAAGCAGGAAGGGATAGACCTAGCAATGTCGGAGCTGGGAGAGCTGTATGATCTTACTACCTTTGGTTCTCATCGTTATTTGTTTAAACGTAAGCCTGGTGAGGAACACCCGATCTTCAAATCCACCAAGAACGATGCTAATTGGAAGCGGTGTTTCTTTTTCGTCAAGAGAGATTCTATTGAGGATGGAAAGGATCTACCCAAGAAATGGGCTACCCATGGTAGGGTGGAGGATCCTGAGAAGGATAACCAGAAACTTTCTTTTGATGTAAGGATCACTCATATTTTTGCTTTCTTGTTATGCAGCTATCACCGTCTCACACCTCAGATTGTCTCCTGCTGCTAAAGAGAGACTCATCGCTTTCAAGAAACTTGATCCTGAAGCAAGAACTTTCAAGACAACAACCCAAGATTCTCAGGAGGTATCCTCAGGCTCTGTCACGATGTCAAGTAAGTATCTTTGTTTAAAATTTAAATAAATAGTGAAATATAAGTTAAGTGAAGATACTTATCTTTTTTGGTTGTGTAGGTGCTGGAAAATCCACCAAGCCTGCTGTTAGGGGAGGATTTTCTAACAATTAGTGATCCTTACTCATTATCCTAATTAGTGATCCTTACTTCTGTGACAGGTGGTGATCCTCAGAAGAGCTTCAGGATCAGGATCATGGATCACTTTAAGGATCCTCGTACTGACGTTTGTTTACTTATGTTTTGTACTATCTCGCAGGTATAACAAGCTTGACCAAGTCTTGGCGACATTCCTGGAGAATATTCCCAAACTATTCTGCACGTGCTTGGCCAAAAATAGACGTTGTGGAGAAAGTGGAGGCATGGCACGAAAGTCGGATAGTTAGTTTGGTAGTTAGATTTCTATTTTAAAAGGGGTAACGAGCTAGTAGAAAAACACTTAGCCATTTTTTGCAGCTACACACACTCATATATTCGCACACTTGAAGCTCTTGACGAACATTCATTCATTTTCATTCACTTATACACATTTCACGACAGTGATCCTTGTACCTAGCTCGTTACTATCCGAAGTTGTAAACATTTAATCATTTATTTGAACTTGGTGATCGGTAGTTTCCATCACCCGGGGTTTTTTGTGCCGGAGATCAACTCTTGATCAAGGGCTTTTTCCCCGTATAAATCCTTGTGTTGTTTGTGCAAATTTACATTGAAGTGATCCTCATCGTTGTTATACATTTTAAGCATCATTCCCCGAAACAAAGAGTTTGGTTGCAATATCCTCAACAGAATTTTTGACCAAAACAGTTTGGCGCCCACCGTGGGGCAATTGGTGCTTCGTCCTTAGAAAAATTCGCATTTCTGTGCTCATTTCGGTTCGCTACGACCAAGCAAATGGCTTCCTCAGCGAAGAATGCTTCAAACTTGATGCCTTCATTCACTTCTTCACAAGGCGTCCCTCCTTTGCCTCCACCACCTTCTGGACCCCAGAAGAATGCTGAGAATGCTGCGAAGAAACCAACTCCCATTTTCTCAAAACCTCCAACTTCTTCTGCTTCTTACACTCCCACTACTAGTGACACGTTTACTTTGATTTTGCAGATGAAGGATCAGATACGGCAACAGGATAAGACCAATGAGAGGATTCTCAAAGAAATCGGAGATCTCAAAAAACAAAAGACAACGGCAGAGGATCATTCCCCACTGGTGCCGAAATCCTTGAATTTTGATACTCCGGCGATTACTTCTCGGACATCAGTGGCTCCGGACGTTCAATATGTGGGTGGACCAAAAGGAGTGCACTACGGAACGACAACAATGACCCAGGCATCAGGTTCATATTTCCAGCCAGCGGGATCCTATCCTCAGCATATGGGATCCCTCACGAATTCAGGAGGATATTCAGGAATGCAGCAGATTCAAGGATCCTCCTTCGTTCCAGGATCATCCCAGGTTCAAGGATCCTCCTTCGTTCCAGGATTATCCCAGGTTCAAGGATCCTCCTTCTTCCAGGATCATCCCAGGTTCAAGGATCCTCCTTCGTTCCAGGATCATCCCAGGTTCAAGGATCCTCCTTCGTTCCAGGATCATCCCAGGTTCAAGGATCCTCCTTCGTTCCAGGATCATCCCAGGTTCAAGGATCCTCCTTCGTTCCAGGATCGTCCCAGTTTCAAGGATCCTTCCAGATGCCAGGATCCTTGAGGAGCTTGCAAACAGGAAGTTCAGATGTCCATCAGGGAGATTTCATTCCAATGCAGACCAATGCTTCTACTGGTCCCTCGATCATTCCAGAGCCCCAACAATATAGATTAACATCCATTGTCCCTAACTTGAATCCAATGGGAGGTAACACTTTTAAAAATTCTCATACTACTAACCGTGGTCTTATGCAGGATCCAGGTATCAATCATGCCATGGCTAGAGAATTGCAAAAGCTAAAGGATATGATATCAAGTGTTCCGGGAGTAGTCAAACCTATCCCAGAGATTGCAGATGGGAGCCACAAGATATCTCGTTTTGCACCACCAATCTGTGATGCTGAGATACCCAAGAGGTTCCATGTGCCTACAATGAAACTATATGATGGTTCGACGGATCCTGAAGAACACATAGCACAATACAGGGAGAGGATGGAGATCAATCCAATTCCAGAAAGGTTAAAGGAAGCATGTCTGTGCAAGGGATTCGGATCCACTCTTACTGGATCAGCTCTCAAATGGCTGCTAAGTCTTCCTCCCTATTCTATTACCTCATTTGCTAACCTAGTTAACTTGTTTAATAATCAGTTTTCTTGTAGTAGAAAATTTGAACGATTAACTAGTGATTTATATAGGATAACCCAGGGTCATAATGAATCATTAAGGGATTACATTACCAAATTCAGTAAAGAATCCTTAGACATTCCCAACTTAGATATAGCTACGGCTATTGAGGCCTTCAAAATGGGGTTGCTTAGGGATTCGTCTTTCTATGATGATCTTGTTATGACACCATGCAGGAACTTAGATGAGGTAAGAACCCGAGCACTTAGGTTCATCCGGCTAGAGGATGACAAGAGGATCCAGGAGAGGTTAGCAGGATCCTCAAATCAGGATAAGCAAGGATCCTCATTCAGGAACAACAAATTCAGATCCTACAACAGATCTGATAATCAAAACGTGCACTCTGTTGATCAAGAAGAGGATGATGAGGATTATCCTCCAATTTCTGAATATTGTTTTAGTGTTGATAACAATGAACTAATCCTTGCTATGCAGAACCTAGGTGATAAAGCTAGATGGCCGAGAAAGAATGATAGGCCGGCTGCAACTAAGGATAAATCAAAGTGGTGTGCATATCATGAAGATTTTGGGCACCTCACAGAAGAATGCATTGCATTAAGAAAGGAAATTGGATACTTGTTGAGCAAGGGGCATCTAAAAAAATTGTTGGGAAGAAAAAAGTCAAGAACTCAGGATCCTGAAAGGATCCCTGAGAAGGCTCCAGCTCCTCCAGCAGATGCACAAGTGATAAACTTTATTTCTGGAGGATCCGACATTTGTGGCACATCCTTCTCAGCAGCTAAAAGGCATGCAAAGGAAACTAAAATGGATAATGGAGAAAGACCAGTTCGAACGTCAAGTGTCTCCGAAGGAAAAGTCATAACCTTTGATGAAGAGGATCGTGTTGATATCCAGGATCCTCATCACGATGGTTTAGTTATTACTCTTTTCATATCTAACCATTTTGTCCGCAGGATCCTTATAGACGGAGGAAGTTCAGTGAACATTATCCAGCTTGATGTTCTAAAAAAGATGGGTATCCCTGAATCAGAGATCATACCAAGATCCTCCGTGCTCGTGGGATTTAGTGGCGAAACCAAGAATACCCTGGGGGACATTAAACTCCCAATATATATTGAAGGCTTACACTCTTATCAAAAATTTTGTGTTATTGACTGTTTATCTTGTTGTAATGTTATCCTTGGCAGGCCTTGGATACACGATATGAAAGCAGTCCAATCTACTTACCATCAATGTGTGAAGCTCCCTAGTCCTTGGGGAATAGTGAAGATTGATAGTGATCAGCAGGAGGCTAAGAATTGCTACACTTCATCGATGAAACCAGCCTCGAAGTCAAGGGAACAATAGCAATCAAGGTATCCTCCAAGGGATGTCTTGGAGGCCAAAGAGCAGGATGTGGTAGAAATCCTCAGGGATCCTGATGATCCTGAATCCAAAATCTCTATCGGATCAAGGATCCTTGGCGAGATGAAAGAAGACCTCGTATCCTTCCTCAGAAGGAGAAAGACTACCTTTGCATGGAAACACGAAGACATGACTGGTATATCCAAGGATGTAATCACTCACAAACTCGGGATTGACAAATCCTTCAAACCAATCCATCAAAGGAGAAGGAAGTTTGCACCGGAAAGGAATGCCATTATCCAGGAAGAGGTAGAGAAATTGCTCCGGGCAGGTATGATTAGGGAGGTCAAGTATCCAAGATGGTTGGCCAATGTGGTTGTTGTTCAAAAGAAAAACGGAAAGTGGAGGGTATGTGTCGATTTTACAGATTTAAATAAGGCATGTCCCAAGGATCCTTTCCCTTTACCCCACATTGACTCCATGGTGGATGCAACTGCGGGTCATGAACTGTTAACTTTTATGGATGCTTCATCTGGATTCCAACAAATCCAAATGGAACCATCCGACCAAGAGGATACAGCCTTCATGACTCCAACTGGTATATACTGCTATATTGCTATGCCGTTCGGATTAAGAAATGCAGGTGCAACATATCAAAGGCTGGTGAATATGATGTTCAAGGACCAGATCGGACAAACTATGGAGGTTTACATAGATGATATGGTGGTAAAATCCTTAAAAGCTGAGGATCACCTAAGAGACTTGGAGGAAGCATTCGATATCCTTGACAAATACAACATGAAACTTAATCCTTCAAAATGTCACTTTGGTGTTAAAGCAGGTAAATTCTTAGGATATATGGTGACAAAGAGAGGCATTGAAGCTAGCCCGGAACAAATTAAAGCAATAGTGAACATCAAATCTCCGGCAAATGCTAAGGATGTTCAAAGGCTAACAGGCAGGATAGCAGCCTTGAACAGATTTATATCCAAATCCTCCGAGAAGTGTAAAGAATTCTATGATATCCTAAGGAAGAACAAGAAATTTGAGTGGACGGAGAAGCATGAAAATGCTTTAAGAGCACTCAAAGACTACCTATCCTCAGCCCCAGCTTGTATCTTGCAGTATCCTCAAAAGCAGTAAGTGCGGTCCTTGTTAAGGATCATGAAGGTACACAACATCATGTCTATTATGTAAGTAAAAGTTTACTTGATGCCGAATCCAGGTACTCACACCTTGAAAAGCTTATTCTTGCATTAATTATGGCATCTACCAAGTTAAGACATTATTTTGAAACTCATGTTATCATTGTTAAAACTAATTTTCCAATTAAGAATGTCCTCAGGAAACCAGAGATGTCAGGAAGGATGGCTAAGTGGGCAGTGAAGCTGAGTGCATATGATATAAGATATGAGCCTAGGACAGCCATCAAATCCCAAGCATTAGCTGACTTTGTGGCTGATTTCAGTAGTGATTTACAAGAAGAAGCTGAGCTAGAAGTCCAGCAGCTAGAAGAGACCAAGGATCCTTGGATACTCTATACTGATGGATCCTCAAATGTCAAAGGCACATGGCTTGGAATACTACTAAAATCGCCACAGGGGGACATAATACCCCACTCTATAGCTTAAGATCTCTTGCAGGACCATACTTGAGATGCATTGTGGAAACCACACTGGGGGCAGGGCATTATTCTCAAGGATCCTGAGGACAGGATACTACTGGCCAACCATGAAGAAAGATGCTATGGAGTATGCCAGAAGATGTGATCCTTGCCAGAGACACAGCAATATCCTTCATCAGCCAGCTGAATTATTGCATCCTATATCCTCCTCTTGGCCATTTATGAGATGGGGTATGGATATAGTTGGTAAGCTCCCTAAGGCACCTGGTGGAAAAGTATTCATGCTTGCTATGACTGATTACTTCTCCAAGTGGATAGAGGCTGAAGCTTTTGTCCAAGTCAGAGAAAAGGAAGTTATATCCTTCATTAAAAGAAATATTATAACTAGATTTGGAATTCCTTCTGAGATTATATGTGATAATGGTTCCCAATTTATTGGGGGCAGAACCACTAACTTTTGTGACAGCTGGGGGATTAAGATGATAACATCAACACCAGTCCACCCACAAGCTAATGGTCAGGCAGAATCATCCAACAAGATCATCATCAACAATTTGAAGAAGAAGCTAGGATCCAAGAAAGGGAAATGGGCAGAAGAACTACCTTATGTGCTTTGGGCTGACAGGACAACCCCTAAGAATGCAACTGGTCAAACACCATTCTCTTTGGTGTTTGGGGCAGAATCAGTGATCCCAACAGAAATGGTGGTTCCAACTGCTAGAACAAGTACTCGTGATCCTGAGGAAAATAATGAAAACTTGGCTCAAGACCTGGGTACTATTGAAGAAATCAGGGATATGGCTAGGATAAGGATGGCCAGTTATCAACAAAGAATGGCTGGTGCTTACAACAAAAATGTTAGGATCAGGAGGTTTCAAGTTGGAGATATGGTATTAAGGAAAGCATTTCAGAATACCACCAATCCTGCTAATGGAAAATTGGCTCCAAATGGGAAGGCCCTTATTTGATTGAAGCTGAAGCAGGAAAGGGGGCATATAGATTGCTAACCATGGAAGGTGATTTACTACCAAGAGCGTGGAATGCTGTCCACTTGAAGAAATATTTCATGTGAGCTGGATCCTCATGACACAGATGATCCTCACGAACGGGATATCCTTGAAGGATCCTCAAAGTATCGGTGATCCTTACTTAGGTAATATCCTAAACTTGAACTATTTCGTTTCTTTATTTTCTCATATAAGGATAAGGATCATGTATCCTTTATCCATCTCTCACGTGAATTTAAGTTTTGAAAGTTCAGGTATCCTTAGCATAACATTGGTTATCTGCTGAAGCAATCCGTTCCTTGGGTTTAACCCCAGTTATTTGGGCTTGACCCCAGTTCCGCCTGTAGCGCACGATGATCCTGGTATAGTTCAAGGCATTGGGACCAGTACTCGTTTTAGGGGCTGATAATTCCATTGTTCTGGCTATGCTTAGGATCCTACGTATAATGGTAGACGTACCATACATCCGTTCCTAAGGTTTCTAACGTTTTCACGTTAGCTAAGGTTTTGGCATTTTCATGCCACTAAGTTTGGATAGTCGCCAGTTAGGGCCATACTCCAGTTTACATACGATCCTTGGGCTTGTCCCCAGTTATCCTTGGGTTTGTCCCCAGTTATCCTTGGGCTTGTCCCCAGTTACTAACTCTTATCTTATATTGGCTTAGTCCCAAGTTATGCTCTATTTCAGGTTCTTGAAGATAGGCAACTAGGGATCCTTGATCCTTACTTTAATCTAGGGTTTATCTTGTAGTTATCCTTATTATGGTTAGGATCCTAACTTGGATCCTCAGGTATGATCCTTAACTATTTTTAATTCTATTCATTATTTATTTGAATAACCCTTATATTTGACAACTGAACTTATGATTCTTAAACCATATCACTTTTTAAAACTTATCGGTTATGGGATATGTGATTCTTGATCGTGTCCTAAACTTTCTGTATATCTTTTCTGATTTTTTAAGGCTTGATAAGTATAAACAAAATGAATATTACAACAGTTGGAAAGTTAGACATTATAAAGGATAACAATACAAGATAAGCGACAAAAGGTTAAGTTTTTATTTGTTAACAAAAGACTAACCCCTTAAGGTTGTCAAAATTGCCAACCCACATTTCTGCCAGCAAAATGTGGCCCGTCCACATGGGTTGGCAAAGGGTGTCCATTGTTTACGGGTCTTTGTAGTGCAGAAAATAAAAGACGGAAGGATAACGAGTGGCTTCATCCCCCAAACAGAGGATCCATCCACCACCCATTATCCTGCCTATTGTCCACAGGATCATACATGATCCTTAATCCTAAAACCTACTGTTCAAATACAACCCATCATTGTTCAACAAAAAACACCATAACCAAAACAAACTATCAAACTTAGAAAATTGGGCTCCGGCTGCGTCTAGAAATGTCCTTCATCGCCCAATCCTGCAGCCTAAACCTTCGCTGCATTGTCACCTCCAGCTCCACTTGTTTCACCACCATCACCTTTGCCTCCAGCTCCACTTGTTTCACCACCATCACCTTTGCCTCCAGCTTCAATTGTCAGGATCTCTTCAACCTCCTCAGCCCCTTCATCGTCCAGCTCAGCCAGCCTTGCCTTCCAACCTTCAATATCCCAGGTGCTCTTGTCAAAAGCAGGATCCTGAGCTTCCAAGGCCATTTGAAGCTTGGTCTTGTACATTGTAATGGCGGCAGAAACTTTGGCATCTTCGGTGATCTCACTCTTCTCATAATCAACATTGACCAGCACCTTGGCCATCTGCTGTTTGGTATCCCGAACTTCCTTCTGAAGATCAGCAATTGTGAGATCCTTTAACACCGCAACCTGCTGGAGATCGGCAATCTTCCTATCCTGATCCTCAACGTGGCCCACATAGTCCTCAATCTCTGCGAATTTCTGCAAAAATGATAAGGTCAGGATCATGTAATCAGCAGGATATACCAGCAGGATATGTCAACAGGATATACGAGCAAAGACAGTGATCCTCACCTCGTTAAAGTACTCAAGGAATTGATGACGGATCAGAGGCAGACCCTGCAGATCCCCAGCTTCAGAGGCTTTTCTCTTCTTGATTGCCTTCCCTTTGAGGGGTGCCTTGGGGACCGAAGCTGTCGGACTGGTAGGAGCTTTTCTCTTGGAGGATCTGACAGTGGTGAGATCAGCAACATTGAACTTGGAAGCAGACTTGGTGGATTTTCCAGCACCTACACGATCAAAACAAGATAACTATCTTTTCTTAATTCATATTTCACTATTTATTTAAATTTTAGACAAGGATACTTACTTGACATTGTGACAGAGCCTGAGGATACCTCCTGTGAATCTTGGGTTGTTGTCTTGAAAGTTCTTGTCTCAGGGTCAAGTTTCTTGAAAGCAAGGAGCCTTTCCTTAGCAGCAGGGGACAGTTTGAGGTGTGAGACGGTGATAGCTGCATAACAAGAAAGCAAAAATATAAGTTATCCTTACATCAAAAGAAAGTTCCTGGTGATCCATATCAGGATCCTCCACCCTACCATGGGTAGCCCATTTTTTAGGTAGATCCTTTCCATCCTTAATGGAATCTCTCTTGATAAAAAAGAAACGCCGCTTCCAATTAGCATCATTCTTGGTGGCTTTGAAGATCGGGTGTTCCTCGCCGGGTTTGCGTTTAAACAAATAGCGATGAGAACCAAAGGTGGTAAGATCATACAGCTCTCCCAGCTCTGCCATTCCTAGATCTATTCCCTCCTGATCGATGATCCTTTCAAGGGTGTATAAAACCCTCCAAATCATCGGCATGGCTAGAACATAAGAGATGCCGGTTAATGAAAAGAAAGATTGTGTGAAGGTTGGAAAAGGATATGAATAGCCTATGGTGAACGGAGTGACGGGGAAAGCAACCCATGTGTCAGAAATATGATCACTCAGGGCATTGGGGTCATAAGGCCTAAACTCAGTGTTCGTCGGGAAACAGTGGCGGATCCTATCTATCTGAGCATCATTGAAACAGCAGCGTTCTTTAATGGAGTCTTCAATGATCCCCTGGCTTTTCGGAGGACTATTCTTTGGGTGATCCTTGGCTGGGGAATTTTGGAGCAACATCTTTGATGGAAAGAAAGAAAAACAGAGTAAGAGAGGAAGAAGATGAAGAAAGAGATACCTGATTGATCTTCGACGGAGAATATAAAGGGAGTTTCTTTCGAATTTAAATGCAGATGATCCTATCTATATCTCTATTTATAATTATGATTCTACAGGGTAGTCACTTCTATGATGTCATGATCGCAACGGCTAGTTCTATTTTAACGGCTATATATCCGTTAGTTAGTTGCGGATAAGATCAAGAAAATATAACTCGCTAATTTTACAAATTACTCCTTATATTTTGGGGGCAATTGTTAGGGGAGGATTTTCTAACAATTAGTGATCCTTACTCATTATCCTAATTAGTGATCCTTACTTCTGTGACAGGTGGTGATCCTCAGAAGAGCTTCAGGATCAGGATCATGGATCACTTTAAGGATCCTCGTACTGACGTTTGTTTACTTATGTTTTGTACTATCTCGCAGGTATAACAAGCTTGACCAAGTCTTGGCGACATTCCTGGAGAATATTCCCAAACTATTCTGCACGTGCTTGGCCAAAAATAGACGTTGTGGAGAACGTGGAGGCATGGCACGAAAGTCGGATAGTTAGTTTGGTAGTTAGATTTCTATTTTAAAAGGGGTAACGAGCTAGTAGAAAAACACTTAGCCATTTTTTGCAGCTACACACACTCATATATTCGCACACTTGAAGCTCTTGACGAACATTCATTCATTTTCATTCACTTATACACATTTCACGACAGTGATCCTTGTACCTAGCTCGTTACTATCCGAAGTTGTAAACATTTAATCATTTATTTGAACTTGGTGATCGGTAGTTTCCATCACCCGGGGTTTTTTGTGCCGGAGATCAACTCTTGATCAAGGGCTTTTTCCCCGTATAAATCCTTGTGTTGTTTGTGCAAATTTACATTGAAGTGATCCTCATAGTTGTTATACATTTTAAGCATCATTCCCCGAGCAAAGAGTTTGGTTGCAATATCCTCAACAAAATTTTTGACCAAAACACCTGCTTCTCAATTCGACACGGCAGACCTTGATTCTGTTAGACCCAGGAAGAAAAGGTCCTAATTTTGACAAAAGCAGCTGGGATGTTGAGGGCTGGAAAGCAAGGTTGGCTGATCTTGAAGATGATGAGGAGACTGAGGAAGTTTTGGTGATTGAGGCTGGAGGCAAGGGTGAAGGTGGTGAAGCAAGTGGAGCTGTAGGTGGTGATGCAGGGAAGGTTTAGGATGCATGATTGGGCGATGATGGAAACTTCTAGACATAGCCGGAGCCCTATTTTTTAGTTTGATGGTTGTTTTGTTGAACAATTTGATGGTTTGTACTAAACAATAGTTTTTAGGATTAAGGATCATGTATGATCCTTTGGACAATAGGCAGGATTGCAAATGGTGGAGGGATCCTCTGTTTGGGGGATGAAGCCATTGTAATCCTGCCGCCTTTATATTCCTGCACTACTTTTGAACTTATTATCATGGACACCCTTTACCAACCCCAGCGGACGGGCCACGTTTTGCTGGTAGATACTCGGGGTAGGTAATTTTGACAACCTTTTAAGGGTTAGTCTTTTGTTAATAAATAAAATCTTAACCTTTTGTCGCTTATCTTGTGTTGTTATCCTTTTGTTTCTTTAATTCTCCTTTGTTTTGATGCACATTTATTGAATAAACAATTTTGAATAAGTCAGATTGAAAATATTTAGGACATGATCCACGATCAAATATCCTATAGTTAAAGAATCCCAAAAAGCAATATATTTTAAGGATCACAAGTCTAGTTGTCAAATTTTAAGGGTTATTCAAATAAATAATGAATAGAATTAAAAATAGTTAAGGATCACACCTGAGGATCCAAGTTAGGATCCTGACCATAATAAGGATAACTATAAGATAAACCTTAGAGAGAAGTAAGGATCAAGGATCCCTAGTTGCTTATCTTCAAGGACCTGAAATAGATCATAACTTGGGACTAAGCCAATATAAGATAAGAGTTAGCAACTGGGGACAAGCCTAAGGATAACTGGGGACAAGCCCAAGGATAACTGGGGACAAGCCCAAGGATCGTATGTAAACTGGAGTATGGCCCTAACTGGCGACTATCCAAACTTAGTGACACGAAAATGTCAAAACCTTAGCTAACGTGAAAACGTTAGAAACCTTAGGAACGGATGTATGTTATGTCTACCATTATACGTAGGATCCTAGGTATAGCCAGTACAATGGAATTATCAGCCCCTAAAGTGAGTACTGGTCCCACTGCCTTGAACTATACCAGGATCATCATGCGCTACAGGCGGAACTGGGGTCAAGCCCAAATAACTGGGGTTAAACCCAAAGGATGGATTGCTTCTGCAGATAACCAATACTTTGCTAAGGATTCCTGAACTTTCAAAACTTGAAATCACATGAGAGATGGATAAAGGACACATGATCCTTATCCTTATATGAGAAAATAAAGAAATGAAATAGTTCAAGATTAGGATATTACCAAAGTAAGGATCACCGATACTTTAAGGATCCTTTAAGGATATCCCTAACGTAAGGATCATCTGTGCTATGAGGATCCTGCTCACATGAAATATTTCTTCAAGTGGACAGCATTCCAAGCTCTTGCTAGCAAATCACCTTCCATGGTTAGCAATCTATATGCCCCCTTTCCTGCTTCAGCTTCAATCAAATAAGGGCCTTCCCATTTTGGAGCCAATTTTCCATCAGCAGGATTGGTGGTATTCTGAAATGCTTTCCTTAATACCATATCTCCAACTTGAAACTTCTTGATCCTGACATTTTTGTTGTAAGCACCAGCCATTCTTTGTTGATAACTGGCCATCCTTATCCTAGCCATATCCCTGATTTCTTCAATAGTATCCAGGTCTTGAGCCAAGTTCTCATCATTTTCTTCAGGATCACGAGTACTTGTTCTAGCAGTTGGAACCACCATTTCTGTTGGGATCACTGATTCTGCCCCAAATACCAAAGAGAATGGCGTTTGACCAGTAGCATTCTTAGGGGTTGTCCTATCAGCCCAAAGCACATAAGGTAGTTCTTCTGCCCATTTCCCTTTCTTGGATCCAAGCTTCTTCTTCAAATTATTGATGATGATCTTGTTGGATGATTCTGCTTGACCATTAGCTTGTGGGTGGACTGGTGTTGATGTTATCATCTTAATCCCCCAACTGTCACAAAAGTTAGTGGTTCTGCCCCCAATAAATTGGGAACCATTATCACATATAATTTCAGAAGGAATTCCAAATCTAGTTATAATATTTCTTTTAATGAAGGATATAACTTCCTTTTCTCTGACTTGGGCAAAAGCTTCAGCCTCTATCCACTTGGAGAAGTAATCAGTCATAGGAAGCATGAATACTTTTCCACCAGGTGCCTTAGGGAGCTTACCAACTATATCCATACCCCATCTCATAAATGGCCAAGAGGAGGATATAGGATGCAATAATTCAGCTGGTTGATGAAGGATATTGCTGTGTCTCTGACAAGGATCACATCTCTTAGCATACTCCACAGCATCTCTTTTCATGGTTGGCCAGTAGTATCCTGTCCTCAGGATCCTTGAGAATAATGCCCTGCCCCCAGTGTGGTTTCCACAATCTCCTTCATGGAAGTCTTTTAAAACTTCTTGGATTTCAGGATCCCCAATGCATCTCAAGTATGGTCCTGCAAGAGATCGTCTATACAACATATTATTTAAAATTGTGAATTGAGATACCTTAATTTTGAAAGCCCTAGGGTTTTCTCCTATAGGAATCTCTCCATGTTGTAAGTATCTCATGATTGGTGAGATCCATGATCCTGACCCTGAATGGGATTGAGTATCCTCACTAGGGATAATTGCAGAATCATTTCCTATCTCCAGAGCCACATGATCCTCGATAGCCGGGGTCAGGATATGGATAATAGGGATCTTGATATCCTCAGGGATCTTCAAAGATGATCCTAAGTTAGCCAATGCATCAGCTTCTGTATTTTCTTCCCTTGGTACCTGCGTCAAAAAGCTATAGAGTGGGGTATTATGTCCCCCTGTGGCCATTTTAGTAGTATTCCAAGCCCTGTGCCTTTGACATTTGAGGATCCATCAGTATAGAGTATCCAAGGATCCTTGGTCTCCTCTAGCTGCTGGACTTCTAACTCAGCTTCTTCTTCTAAATCACTACTGAAATCAGCCATAAAGTCGGCTAATGCTTGGGATTTGATGGCTGTCCTAGGCTCATATCTTATATCATATGCACTTAGCTTCACTGCCCACTTAGTCATCCTTCCTGACATCTCTGGTTTCCTGAGGACATTCTTAATTGGGAAATTAGTTTTAACAACAATAACATGAGTTTCAAAATAATGTCTCAACTTAGTGGATGCCATAATTAATGCAAGAATAAGCTTTTCAAGGTGTGAATACCTGGATTCGGCATCAAGTAAACTTTTACTTACATAATGGACAGGATGTTGTGTACCTTCGTGATCCTTAACAAGGACCGCACTTACTGCTTTTGAGGATACTGCAAGATATAAGGATAGCACATCGCCTTTTTCTGGTTTCATCAAGGTCGGGGCTGAGGATAGGTAATCTCCGTCCACTCAAATTTCTTGTTCTTCCTAAGGATGTCATAAAATTCTTTGCACTTCTCTGAGGATTTGGATATGAATCTGTTCAAAGCTGCTATCCTGCCTGTTAGCCTTTGAACATCCTTAGCATTGGCCGGAGATTTGATGTTCACTATAGCTTTGATTTGTTCTGGGCTAGCTTCAATGCCTCTCTTTGTCACCATATATCCTAAGAGTTTACCTGCTTTAACACCAAAGTGACATTTTGAAGGATTAAGTTTCATGTTATATTTGTCAAGGATATCGAATGCTTCCTCCAAGTCCCTTAGGTGATCCTCAGCTTTTATGGATTTTACCACCATATCATCTATGTAAACCTCCATAGTTTGTCCAATCTGATCTTTGAACATCATATTCACCAGCCTTTGATATGTTGCACCTGCATTTCTTAGTCCGAACGACATAGCAATATAGCAGTATATACCAGTTGGAGTCATGAATGCTGTATCCTCTTGATCGGATGGTTCCATTTGGATTTGTTGAAATCCAGATGAAGCATCCATAAAAGTTAACAGTTCATGACCCGCAGTTGCATCCACCATGGAGTCAATGTGGGGTAATGGGAAAGGATCCTTGGGACATGCCTTATTTAAATCGGTAAAATCGACACATACCCCCACTTTCCGTTTTTCTTATGAACAACAACCACATTGGCCAACCATCTTGGATACTTGACCTCTCTAATCATACCTGCCCGGAGCAATTTCTCTACCTCTTCTTGGATAATGGCATTTCTTTTCGGTGCAAACTTTCTTCTCCTTTGATGGATTGGTTTGAAGGACCTATCAATGCCAAATTTGTGAGTGATTACATCTTTAGATATACCAGTCATGTCTTCGTGTTTCCATGCAAAGGTAGTCTTTCTCCTTTTGAGGAAGGATATAAGGTCTTCCTTCATATCGCCAAGGATCCCTGATCCGATATAGATTTTGGATTCAGGATCTTCAGGATCCATGAGGACTTCTACCACATCCTGCTCTCTTGCCTCCAAGACATCCCTTGGAGGATACTTTGATTGCTATTGCTCCCTTGACTTCGAGGCAGGTTTCATCGATGAAGTATAGCAATTCTTAGCATCCTGCTGATCACTATCAATCTTCACTATTCCCCAAGGACTAGGGAGCTTCACACATTGATGGTAGGTAGATGGGACTGCCTTCATATCGTGTATCCAGGGCCTGCCAAGGATAACATTACAACAAGATAAACAGTCAATAACACAAAAATTTTTATATGAGTGTAGGCCTTCGATGTATATTGGGAGTTTAATGTCCCCCAGGGTATTCTTAGTTTCGCCACTAAATCCCACGAGCACGGAGGATCTTGGTATGATATCTGATTCAGGGATACCCATCTTCTTTAGAACATTAAGCTGGATAATGTTCACTGAACTTCCTCCGTCTATAAAGATCCTGCGGACAAAATGGTTAGAAATGAAAAGAGTAATAACTAAACCATCGTGATGAGGATCCTGGATATCAACACGATCATCCTCATCAAAGGTTATGACTTTTCCTTCGGAGACACTTGATGTTCGAATGGGTCTTTCTCCATTATCCATTTTAGTTTCCTTTGCATGCCTTTTAGCTGCTGAGAAGGATGTGCCACAAATGTCTGATCCTCCAGAAATAAAGTTTATTACTTGTGCATCTGCTGGAGGGGCTGGAGCCTTCTCAGGGATCCTTTCAGGATCCTGAGTCCTTGACTTTTTTCTTCCCAACAATTCTTTTAGATGCCCCTTGCTCAACAAGTATCCAATTTCCTTTCTCAGTGCAATGCATTCTTCTGTGAGATGCCCAAAATCTTCATGGTATGCACACCACTTTGATTTATCCTTAGTTGCAGCTGGCCTATCATTTTTTCTGGGCTATCTAGCTTTATCACCTAGATTCTGCATCGCAAGGATTAGTTCATTGTTATCAACAGAAAAATAATATTCAGAAATTGGAGGATAATCCTCATCATCCTCTTCTTGATCAACAGCATGCACGTTCTGGTTATCAGATCTGTTGTAGGATCTGAACTTGTTGTTCCTGAATGAGGATCCTTGCTTATCTTGCTTTGAGGATCCTGCTAACCTCTCCTGGATCCTCTTGTCATCCTCTAGCCGAATGAACCTAAGTGCCCGGGTTCTTACCTCATCTAAGTTCCTGCATGGTGTCATAACAAGATCATCATAGAACGACGAATCCCTAAGCAATCCCATTTTAAAGGCCTCAACAGCCGTGGCTATATCCAAGTTGGGAATGTCTAAGGATTCTTTACTGAATTTGGTAATGTAATCCCTTAATGATTCATTATGACCCTGGGTTATCCGATATAGATCACTAGTTAATCGTTCAAATTTCCTACTGCATGAGAATTGGCTATTAAACAAATTAACTAGATTAGCAAATGAAGTAATAGAGTAAGGAGGAAGACTTAGCAGCCATTTGAGAGCTGATCCGGTAAGAGTGGATCCGAATCCTTTGCACAGGCATGCTTCCTTTAACCTTTCTGGGAATGGAATGATCTCCATCCTCTCCCTGTATTGTGCTATGTTTTCTTCAGGATCCGTCGAACCATCATACAGCTTTATAGTTAGAACATGGAACCTCTTGGGTATCTCAGCATCACAGATCGGTGGTGCAAAACGAGATATCCTGTGGCTCCCATCTGCAATCTCTGGGATAGGTTTGACCACTCCTGGAACACTTGATATCATATCCTTCAACTTTTGCAATTCTCTGGCCATGGCATGATTGATACCTGGATCCTGCATAAGGCCATGGTTAGTAGCATAGGAATTATTAAAAGTGTTACCTCCCATTGGATTCAAATTAGGAAGAATGGATGTTAATCCGTATTGTTGGGGCTCTAGAATGATCGAAGGACCAGTAGAAGCATTGCTCTGCTTTGGAATAAAATCTCCCTGATGGACATCTGAACTTCCTGTTTGCAAACTCCTCAAGGATCCTGGCATCTGGAAGGATCCCTGAAACTGGGATGATCCTGGAACAAGGGAGGATCCTTGAACCTGGGATGATCTTGGAACAAAAGAGGATCCTTGAACCTGGAATGGTCCTGGAACAAAGGAGGATCCTTGAACCTGGGATGATCCTGGAACAAAGGAGGATCCTTGAACCTGGGATGATCCTGGAACAAAAGAGGATCCTTGAACCTGGGATGATCCTGGAACAAAGGAGGATCCTTGAACCTGGATGATCCTGGAACAAAGGAGGATCCTTGAACCTGGGATGATCCTGGAACAAGGGAAAATCCTTGAATCTGCTGCGCTCCAGAGCAACCTCCTGAATTCATGAAGGATCCTATATACTGAGGATAGGATCCTGCTGGCTGGAAATAGGAACCCGATGCCTGAGACACTGTTGTTGTTCCGTAGTGCACTCCTTTTGGTCCACCCACATATTGAACATCTGGAACCACTGATGGCTGAGAAGTAATCACCGGAGTATCAAAATTCAAAGATTTGGGCACCAGTGGGGAATGATCCTCTGCCGTTTTCTTGTGTTTCTTGAGATCTCCGATTTCTTTGAGAATTCTTTCATTGGTCTTATCCTGTTGCTGTATATGATCCTTCATCTGCAAAATCAAAGTAAACATGTCACTAGTAGTGGGAGTGTAAGAAGCAGAAGAAGTTGGAGGTTTGGAGAAAATTGGAGTTGGTTTCTGTTAGGGGAGGATTTTCTAACAATTAGTGATCCTTACTTGTTATCCTAATTAATGATCCTTACTTCTGTGACAGATAGTGATCCTCAGAAGAGCTTTAGGATCAGGATCATGGATCACCTTAAGGATCCTCATACTAACGATTGTTTGTTTGTGTTTTGTATTACTTCGCAGGAGTAACAAGCTTGACTTGGTCTTGGCAACGTTGCTATGGAATATTCCACGGGTATTTCGCACACGTTTGACTGGAAATGGATGTTGTGGAGAACGTGGGAGCTTGGCACAAAAGTCGGATAGTTTGTTATTGTAGCTAACTTCTATTTTTAAAGGGGTGACGAGCTAGAATTAGAACACTTAGCCATTTTCAGCTACACACACTCTCATATAATCGCACTCTTGAAGCTCTCGACGAACACTTATTAGTTTTCACTCATTTTTACACATTTCACCATAGTGATCCTTGTACCTAGCTCATTACTATCCAAAGTTGTAAACATTTATTGATTTATTTGAGCTTGGTGATCGGTAGTTTCCATCACCCGGGGTTTTTGTGCCGGAGATCAACTCTTGATCAAGGGCTTTTTCCCCGTATAAATCCTTGTGTCATTTGTGCAATTTACATTGAAGTGATCCTTGTCATTGTTCTACATTTTAAGCATCATACCCTGTAACAGAGAGTTTGGTTGCATTATCCTCATCAGATTTTTTGACCAAAACAGTTTGGCGCCCACCGTGGGGCAATTGGTGCTTCACTCTTAGAAAAATTTGTATTTCTGTGCTCATTTCAGTTCACTGCAACCAAGCAAATGGCTTCCTCAGCGAAGAATGCTTCAAATTTGATGCCCTCATTCACTTCTTCACAAGGCGTTCCCCCTTTGCCTCCACCACCTTCTGGATCCTAGAAGAATGCTGAGAATGCTGCGAAGAAACCAACTCCCATTTTCTCAAAACCTCCAACTTCTTCTGCTTCTTACACTCCCACTACTAGTGACATGTTTACTTTGATTTTGCAGATGAAGGATCATATACAGCAACAGGATAAGACCAATGAAAGGATTCTCAAAGAAATCGGAGATCTCAAGAAACAAAAGAAAACGGCAGAGGATCATTCCCCACTGATGCCCAGATCTTTGAATTTTGACACTCCGGTGATTACTTCTCAGCCATCAGTGGTTCCGGATGTTCAATATGTGGGTGGACCAAAAGGAGTGCACTACGGAACAACAACAGTGACCCAGGCATCGGGTTCCTATTTCCAGCCAGCGGGATCCTATCCTCAGCATATGGGATCCCTCACGAATTCAAGGGGATATTCAGGAGCGCAGCAGATTCAAGGATCTTCCTTTGTTCCAGGATCATCCCAGATTCAAGGATCCTCCTTTGTTCCAGGATCATCCCAGGTTCAAGGATCCTCCTTTGTTCCAGGATCATCCCAGGTTCAAGGATCCTCCTTTGTTCCGGGATCATCCCAGGTTCAAGGATCCTCCTTTGTTCCAGGATCATCCCAGGTTCAAGGATCCTCCTTTGTTCCAGGATCGTCCCAGTTTCAGGGATCCTTCTAGACCCCAGGATCCTTGAGGAGTTTGCAAACAGGAAGTTCAGATGTCCATCAGGGAGATTTTATTCCAATGCAGACCAATGCTTCTACTGGTCCCTCGATCATTCCAGAGCCCCAACAATATGGATTAACATCCATTCTTCCTAATTTGAATCCAATGGGAGGTAACACTTTTAATAATTCTTATACAACTAACCATGGTCTTATGCAGGATCCAGGTATCAATCATGCCATGGCCAGAGAATTGCAAAAGCTAAAGGATATGATATCAAGTGTTCCAGGAGTGGTCAAACCTATCCCAGAGATTGCAGATGGGAGCCACAAGATATCTCGTTTTGCACCACCAATCTGTGATGCTGAGATACCCAAGAGGTTCCATGTGCCAACAATGAAGCTGTATGATGGTTCGACGGATCCTGAAGAACACATAGCACAATACAGGGAGAGGATGGAGATCAATCCAATCCCAGAAAGGTTAAAGGAAGCATGCCTGTGCAAGGGATTCGGATCCACTCTTACTGGATCAGCTCTTAAATGGCTGCTAAGTCTTCCCCCCTACTCCATTACCTCATTTGCTAATCTAGTTAACTTATTTAATAATCAGTTTTCTTGTAGTAGAAAATTTGAACGATTAACTAGTGATCTATATAGGATAACCCAGGGTCATAATGAATCATTAAGGGATTACATTACCAAATTCAGTAAAGAATCCTTAGACATTCCCAACTTAGATATAGCCACGGCTGTTGAGGCCTTTAAAATGGGATTGCTTAGGGATTCGTCATTCTATGATGATCTTGTTATGACACCATGCAGGAACTTAGATGAGGTAAGAACCCGAGCACTTAGGTTCATTCGGCTAGAGGATGACAAGAGGATCCAGGAGAGGTTAGCAGGATCCTCAAAGCAAGATAAGCAAGGATCCTCATTCAGGAACAACAAGTTCAGATCCTACAACAGATCTGATAACCAGAACGTGCATTCTGTTGATCAAGAAGAGGATGATGAGGATTATCCTCCAATTTCTGAATATTGTTTTTCTGTTGATAACAATGAACTAATCCTTGCGATGCAGAATCTAGGTGATAAAGCTAGATGGCCCAGAAAAAATGATAGGCCAGCTGCAACTAAGGATAAATCAAAGTGGTGTGCATACCATGAAGATTTTGGGCATCTCACAGAAGAATGCATTGCACTAAGAAAGGAAATTGGATACTTGTTGAGCAAGGGGCATCTAAAAGAATTGTTGGGAAGAAAAAAGTCAAGGACTCAGGATCCTGAAAGGATCCCTGAGAAGGCTCCAGCCCCTCCAGCAGATGCACAAGTAATAAACTTTATTTCTGGAGGATCAGACATTTGTGGCACATCCTTCTCAGCAGCTAAAAGGCATGCAAAGGAAACTAAAATGGATAATGGAGAAAGACCCGTTCGAACATCAAGTGTCTCCGAAGGAAAAGTCATAACCTTTGATGAGGATGATCGTGTTGATATCCAGGATCCTCGTCACGATGGTTTGGTTATTACTCTTTTCATTTCTAACCATTTTGTCCGCAGGATCCTTATAGACGGAGGAAGCTCGGTGAACATTATCCAGCTTGATGTTCTAAAGAAGATGGGTATTCCCGAATCCGACATCATACCAAGATCCTCCGTGCTCGTGGGATTCAGTGGCGAAACTAAGAATACCCTGGGGGACATTAAACTCCCAATATATATTGAAGGCCTACACTCTTATCAAAAATTTTGTGTTATTGACTGTTTATCTTGTTGTAATGTTATCCTTGGCAGGCCCTGGATACACGATATGAAGGCAGTCCCATCTACCTACCATCAATGTGTGAAGCTCCCTAGTCCTTGGGGAATAGTGAAGATTGATAGTGATCAGCAGGAGGCTAAGAATTGCTATACTTCATCGATGAAACCAGCCTCGAAGTCAAGGGAGCAATAGCAATCAAAGTATCCTCCAAGGGATGTCTTGGAGGCAAGAGAGCAGGATGTGGTAGAAGTCCTCATGGATCCTGATGATCCTGAATCCAAAATCTATATCGGATCAGGGATCCTTGGCGGTATGAAGGAAGACCTCATGTCCTTCCTCAAAAGGAGAAAGACTACCTTTGCATGGAAACATGAAGACATGACTTGTATATCTAAAGATGTAATCACTCACAAACTTGGGATTGATAGGTCCTTCAAACCAATCCATCAAAGGAGAAGAAAGTTTGCACCGGAAAGGAATGCCATTATCCAAGAAGAGGAAGAGAAGTTGCTCTGGGCAGGTATGATTAGAGAGGTCAAATATCCAATATGGTTGGTCAATGTGGTTGTTGTTCAAAAGAAAAACGGAAAGTGGAGGGTATGTGTCGATTTTACCGATTTAAATAAGGCATGTCCCAAGGATCCTTTCCCATTACCCCACATTGACTCCATGGTGGATGCAAATGCGGGTCATGAACTGTTAACTTTTATGGATGCTTCATCTGGATTTCAACAAATCCAAATGGAACCATCCGACCAAGAGGATACAGCCTTCATGACTCCAACTGGTATATACTGCTATATTGCTATGCCGTTCGGACTAAGAAATGCAGGTGCAACATATCAAAGGCTGGTGAATATGATGTTCAAGGATCAGATTGGACAAACTATGGAGGTTTACATAGATGATATGGTGGTAAAATCCATAAAAGCTGAGGATCACCTAAGGGACTTGGAGGAAGCATTCGATATCCTTGACAAATATAACATGAAACTTAATCCTTCAAAATGTCACTTTGGTGTTAAAGCAGGTAAACTCTTAGGATATATGGTGACAAAGAGAGGCATTGAAGCTAGCCCGGAACAAATCAAAGCAATAGTGGACATCAAATCTCCGGCCAATGCTAAGGATGTTCAAAGGCTAACAGGCAGGATAGCAGCTTTGAACAGATTTATATCCAAATCCTTAGAGAAGTGCAAAGAATTCTATGATATCCTAAGGAAGAACAAGAAATTTGAGTGGACTGAGAAGCATGAAAATGCTTTAAGAGCCCTCAAAGATTACCTATCCTCAGCCCCGGCCTTGATGAAACCAGAAAAAGGCGATGTGCTATCCTTATATCTTGCAGTATCCTCAAAAGCAGTAAGTGCGGTCCTTGTTAAGGATCACGAAGGTACACAACATCCCGTCTATTATGTAAGTAAAAGTTTACTTGATGCCGAATCCAGGTATTCACACCTTGAAAAGCTTATTCTTGCATTAATTATGGCATCCACTAAGTTGAGACATTATTTTGAAACTCATGTTATTGTTGTTAGAACTAATTTCCCAATTAAGAATGTCCTTAGGAAACCAGAGATGTCAGGAAGGATGGCTAAGTGGGCAGTGAAGCTAAGTGTATATTATATAAGATATGAGCCTAGGACAGCCATCAAATCCCAAGCATTAGCTGACTTTGTGGCTGATTTCAGTAGTGATTTACAAAAAGAAGCTGAGTTAGAAGTCCAGCAGCTAGAGGAGACCAAGGATCCTTGGATACTCTATACTGATGGATCCTCAAATGTCAAAGGCACAGGGCTTGGAATACTACTAAAATCGCCACAGGGGGACATAATACCCCACTCTATAGCTTGTGAGTTCCAAACCACTAACAATGAGGCTGAATATGAAGCCTTAATTTGTGGTTTGCAAATTGCAAAGCATATGGGGATCAGGTATCTTGAGGTACATGTAGATTCATTGTTAATTACAAACCACTTTAATGGATCCTATGCTGTTAAAGGTGAAAAGCTAACCAAATATTTAGAGATAGTCAAAAATTTGGCACTCTCTTTTGTTTCCTTTAGTTTGACGCAGGTACCAAGGGAGGAAAATACAGAAGCTGATGCATTGGCTAACTTAGGATCATCCTTGAAGATCCCGGAGGATATCAAAATCCCTATTATCCATATCCTGACCCCGGCTATCGAGGATCATGTGGCTATGGAGATAGGAAAGAATTCTGCAATTATCCCTTGTGAGGATACTCAATCCCATTCAGGATCAGGATCATGGATCTCACCAATTATGAGATACTTACAACATGGAGAGATTCCTACAGGAGAAAACCCTAGGGCTTTCAAGTCTAAGGTATCTCAATTCACAATTTTAAATAATATGTTGTATAGACGATCTCTTGCAGGACCATACTTGAGATGCATTGAGGATCCTGAAATCCAAGAAGTTTAAAAAGACTTCCATGAAGGAGATTGTGGAAACCACACTGGGGACAGGGCATTATTCTCAAGGATCCTGAGGACAGGATACTACTGGCCAACCATGAAGAGAGATGCTGTGGAGTATGCTAAAAGATGTGATCCTTGTCAGAGACACAGCAATATCCTTCATCAACCAGCTGAATTATTGCATCCTATATCCTCCTCTTGGCCATTTATGAGATGGGGTATGGATATAGTTGGTAAGCTCCCTAAGGCACCTGGTGGAAAAGTATTCATGCTTGCTATGACTGATTACTTCTCCAAGTGGATAGAGGCTGAAGCTTTTGCCCAAGTCAGAGAAAAGGAAGTTATATCCTTCATTAAAAGAAATATTATAACTAGATTTGAAATTCCTTCTGAAATTATATGTGATAATGGTTCCCAATTTATTGGGGGCAGAACCACTAACTTTCGTGACAGCTGGGGGATTAAGATGATAACATCAACATCAGTCCACCCACAAGCTAATGGTCAAGCAGAATCATCCAACAAGATCATCATCAACAATTTGAAGAAGAAGCTTGGATCCAAGAAAGGGAAATGGGCAGAAGAACTACCTTATGTGCTTTGGGCTGATAGGACAACCCCTAAGAATGCTACTGGTCAAACACCATTCTCTTTGGTATTTGGGGCAGAATCAGTGATCCCAACAGAAATGGTGGTTCCAACTGCTAGAACAAGTACCCGTGATCCTGAGGAGAATGATGAGAACTTGGCTCAAGACCTAGATACTATTGAAGAAATCAGGGATATGGTTAGGATAAGGATGGCCAGCTATCAACAAAGAATGGCTGGTGCTTACAACAAAAATGTTAGGATCAGGAAGTTTCAAGTTGGAGATATGGTATTAAGGAAAGCATTTCAGAATACCACCAATCCTGCTGATGGAAAATTGGCTCCAAAATGGGAAGGCCCTTATTTGATTGAAGCTGAAGCAGGAAAGGGGGCATATAGATTGCTAACCATGGAAGGTAATTTGCTACCAAGAGCTTGGAATGTTGTCCACTTGAAGAAGTATTTCATGTGACCAGGATCCTCATGGCACAGATGACCCTTACGTTAGGAGTATCCTTGAAGGATCCTTAAAGTATCGGTGATTCTTACTTTGGTAATATCCTAATCTTAAACTATTTCATTTCTTTATTTTTTCATATACGGATAAGGATCATGTGTCCTTTATCCATCTCTCACGTGATTTTAAGTTTTGAAAGTTCAGGTATCCTTAGCATAACATTGGTTATCTGCAGAAGCAATCCGTTCCTTGGGTTTAACCCCAGTTATTTGGGCTTGACCCAAGTTCCGCCTGTAGCGCATGATGATCCTGGTATAGTTCAAGGCAGTGGGACCAGTACTCGCTTTAGGGGCTGATAATTCCATTGTACTGGCTATGCCTAGGATCCTACGTATTATGGTAGACGTACCATACATCCGTTCCTAAGGTTTCTAACGTTTTCACGTTAGCTAAGGTTTTGGCATTTTCATGTCACTAGGTTTGGATAGTCGCCAGTTAGGGCCATACTCCAGTTTACATACGATCCTTGGGCTTGTCCCCAGTTATCCTTGGGCTTGTCCCCAGTTGCTAACTCTTATCTTATATTGGCTTAGTCCCAAGTTATGATCTATTTCAGGTCCTTGAAGATAAGCAACTAGGGATCCTTGATCCTTACTTCTCTCTAAGGTTTATCTTATAGTTATCCTTATTATGGTTAGGATCCTAACTTGGACCCTCAGGTATGATCCTTAACTATTTTTAATTCGGTTCATTATTTATTTGAATAACCCTTAAAATTTGACAACTAGACTTGTGATCCTTAAAACATATTGCTTTTTGGGATTCTTTAACTATAGGATATTTGATCATGGATCATGTCCTAAATATTTACAATATGACTTATTCAAAATTGTTTATTCAATAAGTGTGCATCAAAACAAAGGAGAATTAAAGAAACAAAAGGATAACAACACAAGATAAGCGACAAAAGGTTAAGATTTTATTTATTAACAAAAGACTAACCCTTAAAAGGTTGTCAAAATTACCTACCCCGAGCATCTACCAGCAAAACGTGGCCCGTCCGCTGGGGTAGGTAAAGGGTGTCCATGATAATAAGTTCAAAGATAGTGCAGGAATATAAAGGCGGCAGGATCACAATGGCTTCGTCCCCCAAACAGAGGATCCCTCCACCATTTGCAATCCTGCCTATTGTCCAAAGGATCATACATGATCCTTAATCCTAAAAACTATTGTTCAGTACAAACCATTAAATTGTTCAACAAAACAACCATCAAACTAAAAAAAATTGGGCTCCGGCTATGTCTAGAAGTTTCCATCATCGCCCAATCATGCAGCCTAAACCTTCGCTGCATTACCACCTCCAGCTCCACTTGTTTCACCACCTTCACCCTTGCCTCCAGCCTCGATCGTCAGGATCTCTTCAACCTCCTCAGCCTCTTCATCGTCCAGTTCAGCCAGCCTTGCCTTCCAGCCTTCAACATCCCAGGTGCTCTTGTCAAAAGCAGGATCCTGAGCTTCTAAGGCCATTTGCAGCTTGGTCTTATACATTGCTATGGCGGCAGAGATTTTGGCATCTTCGGTGATCTCATGCTTCTCATAGTCAACATTAACCAGCACCTTGGCCGTCTCCTGTTTGGCATCCCGGACTTCCTTCTGAAGATAAGCAATTTTGAGGTCCTTTAGCAATGCAACCTGCTGGAGGTCGGCAATCTTCCTATCCTGATCCTCAACGTGGCCAACATAATCCTCAATCTCAGAGAATTTCTACAAAAGGGATAAAAGATAAGGTCAGGACTAAGTGATCCTCAAATCAGCAGGATATATCAGCAGGATATGTCAACAGGATATACGAAGCAGAGATAGTGATCCTTACCTCATTGAAGTACTCGAGGAATTGGTGGCGGATCAGAGGCAGACCCTGCAGATCCTCAGCTTCAGAGGCCTTTCTCTTCTTGATTCCCTTTCCTTTGAGGGGTGCCTTGGGGACCGAAGCTGTCGGACTGGTAGGAGCTTTTCTCTTGGAGGATCTGACGGTGGTGAGATCAGTGACATTGAACTTTGAAGCAGACTTGGTGGATTTTCCAGCACCTACATAACCAAAACAAGATAAGTATCTTCACTTAACTTATATTTCACTATTTATTTAAATTTTAAACAAGGATACTTACTTGACATCGTGACAGAGCCTGAGGATACCTCCTGTGAATCTTGGGTTGTTGTCTTGAAAGATCTTGTTTCAGGATCAAGTTTCTTGAAAGCGATGAGTCTCTCTTTAGCAGCAGGAGACAGTCTGAGATGTGAGATGGTGATAGCTGCATAACAAGAAAGCAAAAATATATAAGTGATCCTTACATCAAAAGAAAGTTTTCTGGTGATCCACCTCAGGATCCTCCACCCTACCATGGGTAGCCCATTTCTTGGGTAGATCCTTTCCATCCTCAATAGAATCTCTCTTGACGAAAAAGAAACGCCGCTTCCAATTAGCATCGTTCTTGGTGGCTTTGAAGATCGAGTGTTCCTCACCAGGCTTACGTTTAAACAAATAGCGATGAGAACTAAAGGTAGTAAGATCATACAGCTCTCCCAGCTCTGACATTCCTAGGTCTATCCCTTCCTGCTCGATGATCCTTTCAAGGGTGTACAAAACCCTCCAAATCATCGGCATGGCTTGGATATAAGAGATGCCGGTTAGGGAAAAGAAAGATTGGGTGAAGGCTGGGAAAGGATATGTATAGCCTATGGTGAACGGAGTGACAGGGAAAGCAACCCACTTGTCGGAGATATGATCACTCAGGGCATTGGGATCAAAAGGTCTAAACTCGGTGTTCGCCGGGAAGCAATGGCGGATCCTATCAATCTGTGCATCATTGAAACAGCAGCGTTCTTTAATGGAATCTTCGATGATCCCCTGGCTTTTCGGAGGGCTGTTTTTCGGGTGATCCTTAGCTGGGGAGTTTCGGAGCAACATCTTTGATGGAATGATGGAAAGAAATGAAAACAGAGCAAGAGAAGGAAGAAGATGAAGAGAGAATACCTGAT